>DWDV01002559.1:0-11479 GCA_018245615.1 Mimoniades ocyalus
ATCACCCCTGCGGGCCTTTCTTCTGGGAGAGGCCTAATGCCTCATCCCCCGCCCTCCGGTTCTCACAACGGTACGCGGCCAGCTACACATGTCGTCGTCCTTCCCGTGATCGCTGACTGAGCGGTTCGAGCTCCCACTCTAGGAGCTTGCAACCTCGGAAGCCTCCTTTTAGTCACCTATTTCGACAGGCAGGAGATACCGTAGGTCGTAATCTAGTTCCCAGCTACAGGCACGGTCGAATGGCTCATACACTGCGTTTACCGAGCCGCCGTCTTTACATCCGAACTCGCTTACTCCGCCGATCTTTCGTTCGACGGCAGACGTGACCAGCTCATTGTCACTTCAGCGTGCTTATCTAAATAATACTAATAATAAACTGTAATAACTGAAGGAGGTTGCGATAATATAAAAATATACTATAAGTACAATAAAAACATGTCTTACAAATATTTAGAACTGAATTGTAATATGATTAGACAAGACAATGTTTCTTATAATAAACGAGTTCTGCTATAATTCAGGGAAAATAAAGAATTTTTATGAGATATAACAAGCGATACGACAAATAACATAAACATTTATTATTTTTATTTGAATGAATATTCCTCTTTGCGTTTCAATATGCTAACAGCGTTGAGTTTATATGTAAAGGAAATGATATTTACTTTGAGTCGTGTAGAGCTTCAACAGCCACGTTCACACCCATGAGTGAAGTTCTTTCAATATCCAATCATGAAGAATTATTTATCAGTAACAATAGAATTTGCTGTTCACGTGGAAAACGAATGTGAAACCTTAATTTCTATTTCAAAATGAAGAATTTCGTAATCATTTATCTGTGAACGTGTACAGCGAAACGGTTTTCCGTTAATTAATAATAATATATACAGAATTTTTCGCTACGCTTTTTCTAACTTTCAGTTTTTCATTAAGTAGGTAACTCGTATTGTAGGTAATGGATATTAAGTAGTTTATACCGGCTTCAAAGATACCTTTATACATATGTGTATCGTACCCCAAATGGTAACTACATGGTATTTTTTCCTTTTATTAAGTCAGCTGATAAATTAGTGAACAAATTAATATTCATGATGCATTTTCAAAAGATATTACGGGGCTGTGAAGTTTATTAGTTAATGTAGGACTCATGAAAATACAATCGTACTACGAATATATTTTCTCACAAGAATAAGAAATCGTTACACGCAAATATACAAAGGCGTCTTTATTGCATAACAAGATATTTATTCCAAAGAACTATTAAGTTATAACGCAATATTATAACATATAGAGAACTGTGTTACAACTTATAGAAAGAAAAAAGCAATGTAGTGTGAAAACTTATAAGAAGAACAACGGAATGTATATAACATTTATGAATAGTGTAATAAACCAACGACGGGAGACAAATTATACATATATGTTATATATGTTATATAAAGTTAGCCAACACAAATACGGCGAAGGAAAATGTCAATATTAGTAAGTAATTTGAAAGCGGAAGAATATTAATGTAATCATGGCGATCTTCTTCTTAGACGAGTCAATAGCTGACCGTGAGTGATCAGCCATGAAAGGATTAGTCGCAATGCCCAGGGTGCGCCGGGCAGTGTATATTCATACTTAGTCAGACATAGTCGCCGCTCGGGGAGGCTCGTTTCATGCACCCCCTATCATGACGATAAGTTACAAAAGGTTACAAACGTTTTTTACTGTCGTCAATAACTTAAAAGTAAGAAGGCTACTGTGAGAGATTTGCTAATTATTTCGCAAGTTACACTATAGAGTTTATTGAAAGAGCAGTTCGTGTATGTAGAGTGTAGTTAGTATAGTTTGTGTATGTAGAGTTATATAGACGTCACAATGTATTAAGGGGACGTGTTTGGGCATCAGAGTGAGGGCTTAGAGAGTGCGAGAAAATCGAAAAATAAAATATACCGGTGAAGCCGTTTCCTTCGCATCTCGAATCCTCTGATCTCGCAGTCAAAAAGCTTTGCACACTCGTTATTTTATCAAAAGATCAAGTTTCAGACGAGCGTACTCTGTCCTGGTGATCATGTAGATACATGCTGAATTTATTCAAAGAAGTATCACCCATATCCCCTAAGCGCAAAATCTGAAATTGCGTGCGAAATAAGATACGACTTTTACAAAAATATATTGGTATATCCTCGTTCTGTAAAATCCCGGTCTGGTAAGGTTCAAGTTAAAGATTTTCGTGAGAATTCGGTCTGAATTCTGAAGTCTTTGTATTATTTATGCATTTATAACATTTACATAATAAGTGTGGTACATACATATTAAGTGCACATAATTATATTTTATGCCCTTGTCAATTTCAATAATTAAATTTATAATTTAGTAATATGAGGAGTGATCATTACCGGGCGCGGTCGTCTGCTTACTATCATAATAACTAAGCGTATTGTTCTATTCAAGTGTCGTTTTCTTAGTCAAATTAAAAACATACTAAGGACACATTACCTACTAACACATATTCAAGATCATTTTCTGATTTGATTTCCTATTACGTGGCTTTGTGAACTAATATGTAGAACATCAACAGGAGTCATCTATGAAACGTAGGTACTCGTATATTTAATTAAGTATTGATGTATTTACAAATATATATATAAAGGTATAATCTATCCATCATTAGCACACTCGCTAGATCTATGCATTACATTTGCATATACAGGTGACCGACCGAACGCAAATAAGTCACCGTGAAATTGAATCGACATCAATCAAAGCGTATGGTACCGCGATCATATTCGTACTCTGTCCTGTGATATTGCATGATGAAAAACGTAGGTACAATTCTCACACCGGTTGCTTTCCCATTGCCTTTTAACATCCCTATAATATGGTATGCGTTTTTAATATGCATAATATGCAATATGGTTGTAGTTGTTTAAATTCGTTTAATAAGATAACGTAACGCCTATATTGCGTCGAAGGGGTAGACAGAGAAGGGAGATGCACTCGCAATTTTCACTACTGTTACGAGTAGCATATTACCGGGCACGGATCCAGACTCCGTGCTGCTTCTGAGAATTTAAAGTTAGAAAATACCAATTACACTTAGCCTGACCCGGGGTTAATAGACAGTGCCTCCTGACCAGCAGTCGCGCTTGTAACCACCCGACCGTTAGTCAGACGGTCGTAAAATTTCAATAAATTCATTTTCCATGCATTATACTAGTTCTCACTAAACGATATCTAAAATAGCGTTAATATAATCAGGTATCTGTGTATTATATACAATTATACACGTTCATTTCGTTGATACATATGTATGTATATTATACTGAAATATTAGAATTGGTTCGAAACCATGTGAAATTATATGGAGGATTGAGAAGTGAATATCTAAAATTGCATTGTTGTTGTTTATGCACATTTGTTACTTAATGTATTTGCCAAGATAGCGAAGACAATATAACTACAATTTTTTTATTGTTCCACTGTTGGAACACGAGTCTTCTCACAGAATGAGACAGTTAAGACCATAGTTTTCTACGCTGGCCAAGTAAGGGTTGGCCTACTTCAGACGCCTATGAGAACAATTCGTTTTAATACTTTTACCGATCATTAATGTAAATATGTATACCCGCGAGTATGAAACGAATAAATGCACTTACATCTACACTCAATTTACATTTCCTTGTATTCGATTTTATGAGTACATATTTAAATTTGTTTATTCGTGCGAGTCAACGGAAGACTATGAAAGTGAAGCGAGAAAATGAACAAACATTTACGGGTGTTTGGTTTGCCTCATGTCCATGCGGTTTAGGATACACATTAGTGCTAATTTGTTCACCATTAGATCCGATTGTTTCGAACTACGCGTGGCGTACCATTTGCGTTCCTATACAATATGTGACTTGATTTTGAATCAGCAGAACTCATGAGTGATCATCATAATAGTAAAAGTAGGTAAATATAGATTGCAAGAGGTCAGTCGACAGGATATACTCACTAACTCAGGATATACGCCATGAATATCTCAAGAAACTGAACTAAGTATGAGAGTTAACATGAGTCTACGTATTCTGTTGAGCCATATTGGTTAGAAAAAAACAATAATATTTACTATGAATAATTCTTATATTGAATAATTATAAAAATATGATGTTGCGTCCGTCAATCAATCTAATCGGTGGCAATCGATGAGTATACAGATAGTTTCTAAAAACACTTACGACTTCAATATTAGAAAATCTTGAAAGTTGTGACATTTTGACTTATGATGTCGGTTCGCTGACTTTCTTGGTAATATTAATATAAAGATTTTATGTTTGTAAACAGATGATTTTGATTTACAGACTCTCTAACAGCTTGACGTTATCCCGATTAGAGAGACTTGCTGGTGTCAATGTAGGAAAGTCGCATTAGGCTTCTGAAACTTACTGTACCAAACTGCTTTATTGTTGGTCAATGAGCGACGGTACGAGTATGTTGAATAGTTCTTTGAACAAAAAGTATCTATTCTGGTGTCTAATATGAGCTGGCTTGTATAACTAGAGACGTGGTACTATTTAAGAAGGTTGAAAATAAATCTGTCACACTAGATAACATAGTGTTTAAGCTTATCAAGGTGTTCTTTATTTAAATCTCGGTACGACAGCTGTGCCGTACTCATTGATGATCCTGATAATCAATGGCGGAGACTATAAGGCTATGGACGAGCAGTACCTCATCCATAGTATTATTATCTTTTAGTCTACCTATACCTTAGTCATATAAGGGACTGCATTTTTTAAACGGTAAAGAGACCGTAGCGTTTGGTTGACCTTACGACTGATTTGGGTGATCTGTGGACGTGGATTCGTACCATTATCAATTTCTAAGGCTATGGTTTTTTACGATGTCGTTCAATCGGATGTTAGTATTACTGTAAACGATCGTAGGATGATTAATGAAGCGGAGTTTAAGTAACAGTCTCGTCTACACCTGCTAACAAAGAATGATAAAATATATACTTATATCAAAAAAACTGGAGTGTAAATACAATAATAAGAAACGTAGATAATTACATCTCAAGATAATTTCACTAAATGCCATCTAATCCTAAATTAACTAAAGTGGGAGTAGTACACTTCTCTGCCTGCCCCTTCGGGGAAAGACAGGCGTGATTTTATGTCTTCCTCGATTAAGCGAAGCGTTTCCTATTTTCAATATTGTATTCGTGAACTACATGAAATTTCTAAGTACACACATTACAAGATTACAAGATTAAATCAAACTCTTAAATATCCAGATGTACGAGATATTGTTTTATGTTGATGTAACTGTATTTAAACCCGAATATAAATGGTGGTCTCGAGATCACTCGCAGTGCGGACTCCTTGCCAGTCATCAATAATTTATCTCTACTACATGAAGCACCTCATATCACAGAAATAGGCACATGCTTGTAAGTAGTGTTGATTGCGAGTGCGACCATCGATCGACAAGTTCCGGGCTTAAATCCCGACTCGGGCACTATTGTATGTATTTTTCGAACTTAGTATTTCTAGTAGCGGCCGGGAGTCTCGATATGAGCGCGGTGTACGACAATAGGCTCATTACTTATTTCGTAATGGGACGTAAACGTAATTAGTGAAAATTGGGAGTGTACTACACTCATCTGCCTACCCTTTCGATGATTACAGACGTCATGTGACGATGTTACGTTGATTTCAGAATATTTAGATAAAACACGTGCGACTCGGCATCAGTACGCGCAGCGGTAGTGCAATTTTATGTAAACTCATGTGTGTGTAGTATATTGTACATGTGATAATAATATAATTTGAAGATAATTAACAATTTACGTCTTGTAATCATCGAAACTACTATCAACAAAGGAAACTTCAATGGATGAGTGACGTGGTGACATGATATATGGAGCAAGACAAAAGCCATCTGTTTTAAAGGCTGTCATTCATACATTCGATATGCGTACAATGGGATGTCAAGCACACGGTATTACTTATTATGCGTTCCAAGTAAAATATACGAGTAAATACTTTTCGAATTTGATGAATTCAGTCTTGTAGGTGAATTAACAATATTTTTTGTACTAGAAAATGTTTATTGGACTATTCTTTCCACATTAATACAACTTCAAATGAATTCTTTGATTACGATATTATGATTTTGCTTATGTAATATCAAGTTTACAGAACAATAACAATTGAAATCATAACGCTCTCGCGGGCGTTGTTCATCAACTTAAAAGGGCGTATATTACTATTCTGCTACAGTGGATATTTGTAGACAAAGTCGTGTAAATACATAGGCAACTTACTATTAGAAAATCGTTAAGATTTGATGACTACACAACATAAAATAAGAGTATTTCAAAGCACTGCGCAGGTCATAAACATCTAAAAGGTAACCACGCCAGCCTGTTCTCCAAAATTACGGCTTTAAGCACTGAATATTATTACGTAATATTTCTGAAATATAACATTAAATATATAGTTCGTATATACGTATTTTGCTCGGTTAGTAATATCCGTTATTTAAACATCTTGAGGAACAAGTAACATATTTCATACTTTAGTTTATTTTACAAATGTAATTTATTTTTAGTTGTATATTTATTTATAGTGTTAATATACATAAAATTAATACACAACGGCTGCAGAAAGTATTTCCCTCATACACGAAACATCGTCGTGGATCCGACAGCGCACCAAATGAAAGTGTATTATTGATTCCCTTCGAGCCTCCTAATACAATAACGATTAGGGTCTGTCAAATGAATTAAGTATCCCCTTTTCTTAGCGCTCACGAAGACGTCGTTATTTCTTCAATGAAAATCAAATTATGCGCACTGGCTCAATGCCGCTCTGTTTCTAATCATATTTTAGCTTTCAATGGAACTCTAGTTTTAAAGTTAATTATGAAAAGGTTTGCACAATATAAACACATTTTCGTTCCGAACTGACAAATATTTTGAGTAATCTAACAAAATTACGACTAGTGACATACATGATATTTTATTAATTCACTGAACCGTATGAGGCGTGGTATCTGAATTTAACTACTCCTCAATCTTAAGACGATCATAAACAGTAAAACATATCCTGCGCTATCTTAATCAACTACTAGGCTTTAAGGTTTTTTGTCCCTGTAGTTCGGGAGTAGAATACGAGCTACGGTATCTCCTGCCTACGGTAAGAGGCGACTAAAAGGACGCTTTCGGGGTTGCGAGCGGCTAGAGTGGGAGCTCTAACCGGTCATTCTGCGATCCCGCGACGGACGACGCTATGGGTGGCCGCATGCTGTGTTTAGAACCGGAGGGCGTGGGATGAGGCAATGTTGCCTCTCCCAGAAGAAGTGCCCGCTAGGGCGCCGCGCTAGGAGGGCACCGGTGCGTTCCGTTGAAGATCCCGGAGTCTTCCTATTAGGGTTGAGGAAGGCCACCGGGGCGTTTTAGTGAAGTAAATGTCCCACGGAACCCGGGATCTCTCCCATGGTACCGGGTACCTTTTCAAGGTTATTCCCGGAAACAAAAAAAAAAGTACAAGAGATAGAATGTAAGTCATAACGACCGGCTCAGTATTAGAGTCTCTAGCTACAGGACCAACGGAGGCGCAGATTTACATCTCGCGATATTTTTATGTAATGTTCATGATATATTGTAATAGTTATAATGTATTCATCCAGACTAGTCAAAAGTAATAAAACAGTGCCAAGATAAACTTAAACTAGTTTAATGGCTGTTTAACCTTTTGTAAGCTCCTTGCGACTGGCTAGAGGGTGTTTATTTTCCGTTTTACGCGAATAAATTTCGAGTCAGCTTTCAATGTTTTGCAGTGCAACCAATATACCAATATTTGGAGGCTTGCCTCGATAAAAAATATATGTTGGTAATTCTCATCTTGGAGTTGTTTAAAAATTACAATATATACTATATATAAAAATCAATGCCACTTTTCGTTGTAATTTTATAACTCAAGAATGGGCTCACCTATCCAAACCAAATATTTAGGCTTTGTTCGGACTATTTAGTAGATGGTTTATGTGAAGTTTGCAAAAAATCGGTAGAGCAGTTTTGTAACAAATGAATTAGTGCTAATATAAATGTGGAGTATTGTAATTCAGTCAAATCCATTAAATATATTTGCAAGTATGTAAATAATGTCTGGAGGATTATGTCCTTTTTAATGCTCGAAAGATATCCTCTGGTTGTTCACTTGGCCAATGTGTTTATTTTAATATTTTTTTAATATTTCGCGTTATACGTAGCGAATCACGTACCGGGCCGCTAGTATACTATATTATTTTGATATTTAAAAATATCTACAATTAAATGCATTACTTTAATATTAGTCAACTAATTTTTTTTGTAAGTTAACATGAATATTTATTACCTTTCGAGTAAACATAATTGTAACTAATAATTAAATAAGCGCCTAAAGTATATCAAGGGTAGACGTTAAATAAAGTTAATATTCAATTCAAGGCGGCAGCAAAAGGAAAGGGTTTAACGATATGGAATCTTCTTTTTTCTCTGTGATTTTTATGTATACTCTTGTTATTCAGAACTTTCAAACAAAGCAGTTTTAAGGAGTGGATAAATTAGATTACAATATAAAAATACAAACCAAGGAGTTTTCTCTTTATAATATTTACATTTTGCCCTCTAGCTTCAGATATTTGTATTTGTAAATTAGATTTCTACTCAAATTACTCTTGTCTCATGTACTGTTCACTTACAATTTTAATAAAAACAAGCCATAGTTCTAAGCTCGTAACCAACAGCCCAATAATGAAACGATTATTGGTCTACTCGTAATCGATTTTGTATACCCTTCAGTAGACTGAGAAGAAATCCCTGCGGAAATAAACCCTGGTTGTCTTTATAATAAAGTGTTAATCAATAAATTAAATTGTCGTCAACATGATGACTTCGATAGTATGAGTTACGAGTACCATGAGACATTTGGTCGGTATATACAACTCTTGAGGCAATCACATGCAGATTATTATGATAAATGATACAAAATATGTACCCGTATCCTAGTTAACGTAATGGGCGGTATAAAGCGGATTTTAAACCTTGATTATTTCATTAGTATTCATAATGTATAAAATTTTGTTACTCTATTGTATCTTTGGTTGTGGCTCAACTGAAGGAAACAATTTTTTTGGTAAAGAGCACTCATCGCAAGTTTAATGACACAGTGTTATCAACGTTGGAAAATGACAGTAATACGCATTTAAAGGACATGAAGTTACATACTTTCTGTTTATATTGTGCAAAATTTGTCACAAATTTCTTATTTAAGAATTGTAATTAGAACAGAGCAAAAATCATTTCTGGTTTTATACTGTCATATTACAGTCCCATGGTAACTGTTTTAAGACAAGTTTGCTTGAATCGCCGTTACATAAAATGGCCATGTTATTTGTACACTTACTTCATTGTCATAGCTATAAGATTATCTTAGTGTGCAGTGCCGGGCTTAGTCGCTTCTTACAACAATCTCCTGTCCCGGTATGTGGTCAGGGGATGTATGCGCCCTCTAAACCGACACGCATAATACACTTACACGGTACATTTACTCAACTATTTACATATTTTGTGTACTACGTGCGACACATTTGCATGACGCTCAGTACAAAGATATATTTTTGATAATATGTGCCAGTATGTGTGGTTCAGTTTCTGTTCTACCTTAACATGCTTATTAATCTATGACCCAGAATATGTGGACTGGGACAGAGAACGTATCGTAGGTCGTATAAGAAGAAGTACCTACTGAATGCGATCACTTATTACTTCTGAAACAAAATTAAGACATGAAACAGAAGGTTGTTTTTTACACAAACCTCAACTCACAGTAATTATACTCTAAAGCAATTACCTTAAAAGCCTGTCACCGAGGCTTTTAATGAACTTAAAAATAAAGTAAATTGTCTTATTGCGATTCACCATTTTTCTTTTCCAAGATGAAATATATATTTTTTTACGAAACAAGGTTACAAGATGATACTGTTAACACCTTTTACGGATATTTTTTAAAATAATGAACAAGATATTTTAGGTACGGAGTAATTCTCAATAAAATATTGGAAGCATGTTCGGCTATACATCGAACATATATTATTAAGATTAAAAAGGTTCGGGCTTACCTTCATCACAACATGAAGTGATTGAAGGTATCTTATTACACATAATAACAATATGATAATTGGATGGAACGGATCAAAAACAAAAGTAATGGTAGTTTCAATCAGAAAACGTGCAAACACGTGATTTTTTGTTAATGGGCACATACTTGAGCAAGTACAGATATACAAATACCTCGGTACGTGGCTGAATGACATGAATGATATGGAATAGAGTACGAAGTAATTAGAATCTGTATCGAGATCGCTCGTAGCTCCATTAACAGGATGAAACCTGTTCTATGCAATCGAAAATTCAAACTTTCCTTACGCATTAGCATAATCCGTTACATCTGGCCCATACTTCTATACGGATGTGAGGCTTGAACGATCAAAGAAGACCTCAGGAAACGTGAAGAAGCTTTCGAAATATGGACATATAGACGGATAATTTTTATTGGATGGACTTAGAAAGTAACCAATGAAGAGGTTTTCCAACGGGTAAACAAAAAACGCGAAATTTTGCACACCGTCAAAAAGAGAAAAGTTGCCTTCTTAGGACGTATTATAAAACACGACAGAGAGCGAAATGTTGTAACTAAATATGATGCAAAAAGTCGCTGGCAAACGAAGGATGGCTCGGAGTAAGAAATCTTGGTTACGAAACATTAGAGAGTGGATAGAGGTATCGAAAGCTGCCGAACTGTTTCACGTTGCGCAAGACTTAGGGAGGTTTGCGGAATTGGCAGCCAGCCTCCGCTAGTCGGAAAGGCACTTTAAGAAGAAGATGAAATAGAAAAATCCATCAAGTCGAGAATTGTCGAAAATTAACAAAGCTTAGCTGTGTAAAACGTAAGAAATTAAAAGAATAACGTAGTAGGTTTTAAGAAGTCTTCTTATGGATACAGTAATTGTGACAAAATTCTAGGTTTTAACGGCACTTCTCTTATAATACAACCAGTCAAAAGAAAGTCAGCTAATTAGTCTACAATAGAAGGACTATGCTAATATTTCATAAAGAAGATTGTACGTCTCCTTTAGGAAAAAAAATATTTTTAAATTATACCACAATGTCGTTTTTTGTGGGCTTAATATGATTTTTCTTTCTGTCGAAAAGGTCGAAAAAGGTCGACTGTGCTAAATCGATCAGATGGATAATTTAGAAACCTTACATGAAATTAGCACTAATATCAATTTTTTTCAATAATTCACTCTCTCAGCAAATATATTCAGATTATTCAATTTCGTTAGAGTTTTCATTACAGTAATGTTTCGATTTCTCAAGAATGCCAACTAAAAATCTGTTGAAGAGTAGTATACGATCAATTTTTTTCAAACCATACATACGAGTATACTACTCGTATAT
>DWDV01002560.1:0-11478 GCA_018245615.1 Mimoniades ocyalus
GAGCCCGCAGAAGAGCCTGCAGAATAGCCTGCAAAGGAACCTGCAGAATATGCCGCATAAGTGCAAGCAGTATAACCAGAGGATGATGAAGCCAAAGATCAAACGGAAAATATGGAAACACGTGACAAAAATCTAATAATACAGATGTTGCACCCGAATCTTAAACGAAATTTCCATAAAGTATACCGATGAAGAAAAAGATAAAAAGACTTTTAACGAAGACGAGGAAAAGTAACAGAATAATCAAGTAAGTATAAAGAAGTAAGAGTATTTTAATTTTATTTACTTTAATCGAAAAACAATGATTAATAATAGAGGCATAATATATTATTACATTATATTTTTTTGTTTTCTCCTTCTGCTAAAGCAGGAATATGTCTGGTACAAACCCAAAATCACAACATTGAGGACTTCTAAAAACAATTTTCTTTCAATATAAATCCTAATAACAATAATAATACACTGAGAAAGGTCAATGAATGCTTGGAATGGTATTTAGATGATCTAATAAAAATAGGATTTTACACACCCTACCGAACTATATAAAAAATGTAGCTAATATATTTAAGTATCTGCGTAAAGTACAATGTAGAAAGTAGAGCAGATATTATATTACTTAAATACTTAATAGACTTTATTCAAATGTGCTGTGTTTTATTACACGATCAAATCTGTTTACTATTATATTACTTACTTACTATTATTATTACCTCTTACTATTATTATTATCTATACTACTGTTACTATTATTATATACTTACTATTATTATTATCTGTTTACTATTATATTACTTAAATACTTAATAGACTTTATTCAACTGTGCTGTGTTTTATTACACGATCAAATCTGTTTACTCTCCGAGCCGGCGTTTTTGAGGGAACAGTAAACATGTAAAGCAGCCCGTTAACTGCCCTAAATGTATAGAAATACAACGTAACCGGAGCCTATACTAAAACCTTCGCCAAATATGTACTAAGCATACAACTCTATAGTACAAGAACAAATTTATTACATTTCGAATCAAAAACATTTTGGTAGATTTGTAAGAAAATATTCCCATTAGTTAATTACACAAGAGACTTCCTAAAAGCTGGTTCTTACTACAATAAACATAGAGTCCACATAGTGTAATAATTTGTGCAAATGAACAAATATAAATAACCTTTGGCGGGCTATGCTGATATCGTTGATACGACGTATGTTTATTAAACCTTTAAGACTTGGTTTACATTGGTCTGTTATATGATCGTATCGTCTTAAAATGAATTTCAAATCACGATTTATGTTGTAAGAAAAAAGATTTATGTTGTAAGTATTTTCATTATTTGCATTTCCTGCTCACGTTTTGAGCTGGATTATTTAAACTGAAAATAAAAAGATATTTACATAAAAATTTTATATTAATTAATCGATTGAACGTTCGCCTCGTTCTATGATATAAAATAGGTACTGATTAATTTATTAGTTTTTTAATTGATATTTGATACAGTACCATCAAAAATGAATTAAATAGCGACTTGTGAAACGTTTATCTGTAATACCCAAATTTTTGGTCATTATAACTACCTGTATATAAATTAAAACACATACTGGAATTGTCATTGGCTACCAAACAATTCAGAAATGTCGTCGAATATTCTCCTGCTCAGTGTTTTTGTTTTGTACCTGGCAACACAGATAGAAGCGCGGGGTGATTTGAACGTTGGCAGTCCGATTGGTTCTCAACTAATTTACCAAAAAAAGCATGAGAAGAGTTGGTTACCGCTTATGACGAGAGATGAAGTGATAGAAGTGAATGCGGCGAACAATGAATAGATCGGAAGAGCGGTTAGAGTTCAAGATCTTGAAGGGGATGCAATGAGCTACATCGTTGGTGGAGGAATCGGCCAACAGTCCGTCAGTATCAAACTTGAAAGCAAGAGAAACCATGGCTATAGTTTCTTGGTGGAAGTTTTTGCATTTTAAAGAAGAGTAGTGACGAAATTTTATGCAGCTGAGTTGTTTAATAAGCAATTAATAAATATATTTTAAGTTCTTTTTTTACATTTTAAGTGTTGGGAATAGTATACTTCTAATTTTAAGCCCTGTTACATAGATAATTCGTGTTGTGATGGCAATATTTATTATTTAAAACGAAGTCATTGCCAAGAATTCAATTGTTCCGTCCTCCCATAAGATAGTTTTAAATAAGGAATTTAGACGTTACTTCTAGATCTGCTAGTTCATAAAATAACTAATAAACTACCCCGCGGTAGAAGCGGGCCTAATTAAATTATTTATTTGCGTACACCCTTAAGAATATATATTTATGAAATAAAGAACTTCATAAATATACATATATTCTTGTCGTCATATCCTGTTTCTGTTGTATAATAAATTTATTCATGTGTTTCAGTAGACGTTGTTATTTTCTTTGTTATTCATTACAGTCTTAGGATTTATTTATTCATTTATTTTATATAATCTCACTTACAACTAACATTACAGGGTCACCTAATACGTTAACATTACATTATATTATAAACATTAATTGAATTACAATTAAATAAATACTGCCTGTTTGGTCATTTATGGACTGCCTTGTTTAATGAGGGGTTGCAGGCGCGGGAGGTCCCGGATTCAAATCCCGAATTGGGTACTATTGGATTTTTTCTAACTTAGATTTTCTAGTCGTGGCTCGAAGTCTGGTTATATGTCAGTTGTATGGCAATAAACTCACCACTTATTCCATACTTGGACGTAAACGTAACTGGTGAAACGTGGTAGTGTACTCTACATTATTCTGCTATCTCTTCCAGATTACAAGCTTGATGTTATGTTATGATAATAAATAATTCCGTTCACTTTCATAAAAGTATGAGTCATAAATAGAAGTAAATAAAGCACAAATTCACATAACTATGTATTAATTCCATAAATGTACCATGACGTCAAATGTCAATCAAATGACGATGCGAGTGATGGTCGAAATTCAATTCAAAGGAAAAAAAAATAAAAGTAAATAAATAAATGACACACTAAAAATTAATTCCATGTAAGCCGTCCTTAAACTTACCGGTAAACTACATTGCTAGCGAGTCAGTTGACCTCAGCATTATATCTCGTTCTACATATTTATTACTCATTCACAGTCTTGCACTCACTGGAACAAGAACAAAAATGTTGTTCAAAACTTTATTGTTGTTGTGCGCAATTACAACAGTGTATTCGAGGACTGTGGTGGTCGGACAAGTATTCGACAATACGGGTATAGTTCGAAAAGTGTACGACAAGCAAATAGAGGCATCAGGGATTTTTCTCATCAAAAGAGAACAAGAGGTATACTTCGAATACCCGACAGGAGATCAGAAGATAAAGGGAATAAAAATCATCGATTTGGAGAATGGATTGGCAGAACCCTCGATTACTAGGGGCGGGATTGGATTCAACTTCGTGAACATTAAACTGAAAAGCGAGAGGGGTTCTGGTTATAAATTCCTCATAGAGATTTACGCGTAGTTATGAGTCATTTAATTTTTTTTGTGTGTGATTTCTTTTTGGTGTTCATTACACGATATTCAGTGAAAATGATTATGTTTTATTTCAATGCGTGTGTGTTTTATATGGTTGTACGTTACGTAACGTTTTAATATATTTATGTTTCTGAATGTAAAATCAGTCGTATAAAAATAACCAAGTGGAGTTTCTTGTAGAAATGGAACATTAAACATGTTATAGACTGTGCGTTAATTGTTGAAAGTTATCATTTTAGGCAGACGGGATTGGGTAAAAACCCACGACGATCTATAGATCTATTTATACAGTACATATTATTGGACTTACGAGTATCTCACTGACTCTGCAGTACATTGGCGCGTATGTATTTTCCGTGTCTTACGCTAGTGTGGATTCGAAATTATGCTTTTAATCAGAAATTTTCCCATTGTCTTTTTTGTTAATCAAAGGCAATTCCTTATTAATTTTTGCGTATTTAATACGCAAAACAGATTTCTAAAGCAAATATTTGAAAATTCACCTTTTTATTTTACAATACATTAGGCTATTTTAGTTGAACTTTTATAAGTTCTTCATAATCCACTATGTAAGGAATAATGCAACATAATCGAATTTCAAATGAACATTTTATATTTTTGCCTTCTTCTGTAATATTCCAGAATATGTATGAAAATCGTTGATGCGGACGGTTCTTGATTCAGAACGTTAAATATTGGCTTAGTTCAAAATTCATACCTATTTTAAGATTAAATTAATTGACGTCTAAAATTATCTGACAAAAGATATACAAAATTAATATTATTATCGAAATGATGCAAAAACAATTATCTGATAATCTCCCAGCACACTTCACAAATAATTGTACATATATTGTTATCTGTTTTTGGAATGTATTTAACTCTACGTAACCTGACTTCATGCAGGCGAGGCTGAAGATACTAGTCTGAAAGATATCACAGATGGGTTTCTGGGAACATTGGAATACTAATGTCAATAAATACTAAGTAAAAGCGTATAGAGTAAGTAAATAACACTTGTATCCTATCTTTACATAAGAATGGATCACAGCATATACATATTTACTACTCCAGTGATTACTGAACCACTGCACGACTGATCTAATAGATTTAGGAGAGCCATTATTCACCACGCTGACCACACCTGGCTTTGTACTTTTTACGCCTTCAAGCGAACACTATTGGGTCCTCAATGACGTCAATTTCCTCAAGATATATCCCGGCGTAGTTATAGCAAGCGTTAAAGAATGTCAAAAGGCTTCAACTTCTTCAAATAACAAAGGTATCTAAACTGTAGGTACTCAAAATTTAGGCTGAGATCAAAACCAAGAAGTTATTATTCCTACAACTCTTTCGAAGTTGGCAACGCGTTTGCCACTCTCACGCCGCGACGCTATCATTGCTATCTGGTAGCTCGTCTACCTATTTACTAGAACAGACTTAAGAAAGAGGATAAATAAAGATATATTATTGCAGGGCCTTTGTCTAACAGGTGAGCTATTGTGACATTGACGTGAGTAATACATAAGTGTTTCCACTCAAAGGTTAATGAACATAATTTTTCCTTGAGTAAGACGCGTCAATGTATCTTTATTATTCGTATATAGAAGCATTCACAGCTCTGATGTATTGCAAAATCTTAAAAAAATGCTTTATTTATTATGTCATAGGGTAGCGTTTAACCGCAGTCTGGCCTGATGGTGCGCGTAGAGGCGTCCTAAAATGGAACACGTTTTCATAGGAAGAGCCTATTGGCTCTTGCTTCGAAGAGCCCTTGGTTAGACATTGCTGCCCGCCATACTAATAAACTGTAATAGACTCGTTAGTTAACTTTATAGCCTTCCGCTCTGGAGGTTCTGGGTTCAAATTCCAGCGCACATGTCTTTACAAAATGTGAATTGTTAAGATTAAACGTCACTTGCTATAACGACGGAGGAAGACATTGTGACGAAACCTGCACACGTTAGAGTTATCTGTAATAGTTTCTAAGGCGTGTGAAATCTGACAACCCATGTTTGGCAGTGTGATCGACTTTGACCTTCATGTTTCTCATTTTGAAAAGTGATCAGCAATTAGCAGTGTAACTCATCAAAGCTACAAGGACTTGCTGTCTTGAGAGTTAAGATAAGAATGAACTGCTGGATATTTTTCGTAAAGCAGTTCTCAGCACGCGATAAATACTGTTTCTGTAATTTTGATAAATACAAGGCATCCGTTATTTGATGAATCTTAATATTATTTAATCATCATATCCGTTTTGTATTCTGATTTAAATCTAAAAGTGATCGTCTGATTTAGATACATTTAGATCGTATCTTAAAGATACATTATAAGGTATACGAAATTATAAGACAACATTACTAACAGCGAAATTTATTAACATTGTAACATACATGCAACATTGTTCATACAATCACTACTTGCCATGATTGTACAGGAAGTTGTTCGTTTGGATGGCGTACACCCCCACCCAAAAGTTATAACCTCTGAATACACTGGGACTATCCAATTCAATGGTGACAAATCTCTCGCCTATACCCCCCTTTTTTATGTACACCTCGCCCCATTTGTCTTGCCGTAAGTCGATGATCTTTATTGCGTTAATGACTTCGTGTCTCGAACAATTCACCGTGAAGGTCTCCGAGCGGATCCATATAGCTGGATTCTCTTGGTGCACTTTGTCGTAAATCAACTGGGAATTGATGTCAGGATACCCGAGAAACAAGTCAAATGGTTTTCCGTTCGCGATTAGGAATAATATTACACATATAGATCTTATCAATGACATTTTGAACGTCCACCAACTGATAGGTTTGCAAGAATAATGTCGTATAACATTTACACGGAATACGGTAGATTATGTATTTGCTTATAACATTAGTATAGTTGCGTGGAAAACGTAGTCTTTTTTTATGAATGGTGTTCATGATATTGAAATTTGAATTTATTTTAGGACGTTACCAGATCATGTCGTTATGAGGTAACGTTGATATTCAAGTTGAGTGTTCAATTATATAGATATCTACGTATAAATTGCACAGAATTAATGAATTGAATCTAATTTTTGAATGTTATATGAATAATAACCATATTTCCGCAATAACGTAAGAAAAACAATTTTCAATTATTTGCTAGTATGTATCCACTCTGGAGACGATCATTTATGTACCTATTTTAAGATAGTGAAGACTTTGACTAGCTCCTTAGTATAGTGATTACAATCCCGATTGTTGTGGGAGAGATCCTGGGTTCGATCGCCGGTCGACGCCTGTATTTTCCCGAAAGGGCAGGAAGAAGTGCCCAGTATACTCCCACAATTCACCAGTTATGAAATTCATCTTACTATGTAATAAGGCGTGAGCCAAATGTCATCCACCGGTCATAAATCCGAACTCCGCGTTATTACTGGGAGTTTCAAGAGAGAAAAATCCAATATTGACGATTGAACTACGGAGCTCTCGGTCAGCAGTGTCGCTTGCAACCATTCAGCCACCGATGCAGTCACATAATATTAATCTGTAAGCAGCATTACATACATGTGTAAACGTGATCCACAATACAGAAGTTGTTCTATCAATACGAGTCTAATGAATATTACACAATGAATCAGAGATGGTGTAATGTCACAAATTAGAGCCCAAGCAATAAAAAGACTCTAAATACAGCCATACAAGACATCACATACATTACGATACTGAGAAGCGGAATATGATCTCATTTGATGGTCCTGTTGACGAATTCGAACACTATATAAACGAATGATTCTTCTGGACCTATCATTTGCGCGTCAGATTTTCGTTACTCCATACTGGATTGAGCTAATACCATGTCAGTGAGGGTATTAACTTATTTTGCTGTCATTTTCCTGGCAGCGGTCGTACAGGGCAACGATATTCGCTTGGGCATCGTGACGTCTGTGTCCAGAAAGATCTACAGCGAAATAAAGGAGGCGAACCCGGCTCTGTGGACGCGAACAGATGACATCATTATCAACGCGCCCGGCAACGAGGTCATATCTGCTGTTTTCGTCACTGATATGAGAGATGACAAGGACGGCGAAGCTTATATCGAAAGTGGCGGGATTGGTACCAACAGTGTGAAAATTGCATTAAAAAGTCCGTCCATATTGAGAGGTTACAAGTTTTTCATTGAGGTATACGCTAATGATTCCAATCTGAGGTACTACAGCAAAGGTGGATACGCTCAGTATAATGACGACAGTCAGTACGCAAGAAAGTTTTAGTTAAGTAAATTCCTGTATTATGTTTTGGGTATTGTTATACGAGTAGGTTGATCTACATATTTATATTGTACGTGTATTGTTTTCTGTTTGCGGTGTAACGAAATAAAACGTTAACGTGCTCTAGTAACTGAAGATAGGTACGTATGTAATTACGTAATTTTTAATAGCAATTAACAACAATTTTCAGTTGATGTTTCATTGTATTAAATATTCAATCAATGTTGAAGTTTTCAATTAACTTACAATTTTAAACTTACAGGATATATTTTTTGATACGCCTTTGAATTTACAGCTACTAATAAGTGAATAAATATAATGTATATAACTTATAAATATTACCGCCTCTTTGCTCCCATATTATATGCAAAAAAAAGTATTATAACATAAGACCGAAGGGGAAGATTGTATTACTCCCACTTTTCACCTTTATTAATAATAAAAAATAGTAATTATGATGTATTACTTATATGTACAATAATATAATAAATCTTTTGCTCGAATCGCCTTGGAAACGAATATCGTCTTCCGCGTGACGTCACCGCGATGAAGTTTAATGTAACATAACACTACCCAATTCACAAGTTCACAATCACGAGTTACATGAGCCACGACAACTAGGGCATTGTTATGTAACGTTTACAACATCAATGTGAAAAACAGCTAAGTGTTGTTGGCTCGCTAAACCTGGTGGTTCAGTGGGTAGTGAACTTGTCTGCGGAGATTGTCAGTTCGATTCTCAACAAGGATATATATTTGTATGATAAACATAAGTAGTTGTTCAGTGTCTGGTTGGAGAAATAGTCTCTTTTAAACAATATATTTATGTGTCTATATAATATTATGTTTTTATAAGTTGTCGGTTGTCTGGTTTTCTTAACACATTCTCTACCTAGATCGAAATCAGTTGCCATGTATGAGTGGTGTCGAGATGTATTATTGTTAATATTTCTACAAACAAAGCCTCTTTCTTTACATATATATAGTAAGTATATTGTTATATTCTCGATTGTTCTACAGTGGTCGAGACCCTCATATCAAGTCTTTAGTCATGTCTAAATTGGACGTGGAAATCCTATAATAAGAAAAAGTTTTAACAGTATATAGCGCTGGCTAAGTCTAGTTTTATAAATATTACTTATCTTGGACTGTCGACTGCTGATCGAATAGTCTTAGGTACAAATCCCGGGTCGGGTACAATTAGATTTTTTTAACCTAGATTTTCTAGTAGAAATTTGTAGTAGAAATTTCTAGCAGTGGCTTGGGAGTCTGGATTAATGCACGGTGTATGGCAATGGGCTCACCACATATTTAATAGTGGGACGCAAACGTAATAATTAACACGTGCGCGCGTACTACACGTCTCTGCCTTCCTCATCGGGGATTACATGCGTGATGTTACGTGTCTTCGAAAACAGTATTAAGAATTTTGCGTCATTATTCATAGTTATAGTGTAACCTTTAAAATAGTTACAACTCTGTAAAAATATACATTTAGACCCTCAATATCGCTTATGTTTTTTTACGAGTACATACTATTACTACGCACAAGTCTCTCTCGCAATTGTAGAAAAATTTGAGCATACTTCCCTACGCAGTTCGCGGTAATGGAGATGGGTTGACTGTTTATAAACCGCTTTAAAGGCCTCCGACGAGACTTAACGATTATTTTCTAACGCCAAACGCCATTTTTCACTAGCAGTCACTCACCCAACACCACACCCTCCAACCGACCAACCGACCATACCTCGTATTGCTCAAGTTTACACATCGCCAACGGTCCACAACCACGCCAGGGCTGAAGCGCTTCGAAAGACACTCTCCCATCTACCTCTCTTATTATTCTTCAGTATATCCGGAACATTATTTCGTTTCAATCCACTGCTGGACATAGCTCTCCTTTAATAAGGGCCACGCTTTCATTATCAGCATATTGTCCACTATTGGACATAGGCCTCCTCTGGAGGGTTACGCCCATAATCCTCACGCTGGGCATGCGGGTTGGGGATCTCAGAGCATAGTCTCGCGCACAACCCCTCATAGGCGACTAGAATTTAGCTTGTCTAGGCAGATATTAGGCTTTAATATTATTTCGTAATGTAGCATTGTATTAATAAATTAGTCACACCTTATCACTCACGTTTCCTTGTAACTTTTCCTCATTAGATTCAATTGCACGCTCTCACATGCGACGGTCTGAGGGGTTCCCAGTTTATAATTATTGTTCTAGAACAATCGGTTAGGTTTTACTGACAATACCCGTTTATCTGTGTACGATACACTCAACACCCTTCGTTACTAGGAAGAACCTTTCTGTTGGGTTATGATAGAGATGTTTAAATTACGCTGAGGACTAGGCCAAACAAATGTTGAAATATGTAGTTGTTTTGTGTTTTGAGAAATTGATAACCTTTTAAGTGTGGGGAGGCCTGACTGGGGGATTTTGTAGTATATCCGTAGTCGACAAACTTTAAACGGTATGAGTACCCTTTAATTAAATTATATTGGACCTTAGTGCCCATAAAACCAAGTAATGCGTACTACGGCCCAACATAATACTTGTCTGTACCTAATACCAGCCCAGTGTTTGTTTCTGACTTGATTTTCTACGTGTTAACTGTGTGGTATTGTCTGGAAATGAATGAATATTATTATTATACAAACATCGGGCTTGGAAAATTCGTTTTTTATATACCGATACTAATAAATAATTTATGTTCCATAATATTTATTAGTATAGTTCCATAATATTTATTTATGCTAGTACTGTGTAACTGATTTGACTCGCCAATTAAATTATGTTTGTGATTTCATTCATTTCGAAAAAATTTATTCAATAATTCTATTAATTTCCTATTGCTGTACTACTCATACGAAAGTTCCAATAATTTCAACACCGTATTTTATATTATTGTATAAGGGGTTTATTTTATAACATGTTCTAACTGGCCCGAAAATTTAAACAGGCCCTGAGCTGTTTTAATAATGGACTTTCAACAAATGTTTCAGTGGTTTTTATAATTTACCGCAATATACAGAGAGAGTTACTTTTGTGAATATATGAATATATACTCGGAGATACCACATTTGATGCCAAATAGCGAAACTACAAAAATATCTTGTTTGAATCCTGTGAATTTATTAATAAACCTAACTTATAATACAGATTTTCTCACAGTTTTACAACATGTTCATGAATTCAAATTAAAACCTGTATAATAATTTCTGCTTACCGCTATGTGAACCAGACGAGACAATACGTACATATGAAGGTATATTCATTGAGTTGCGGCCGGCTACAAATATAACCAACTTTAGCCGGATTGGTCATTCCTGAAAAATAATACAGAGTTGCCATTTCCGAAAAATAAGATACACATGTATAGATATAAAAGACGTAAAAGTTACTTGTTTGCCCATCATATCGTGACTCTAGCGTCACAAGACACATCTAGATCGTGATAGATGACATCTTTGTGATTTTGTTTGCTGTCGTGGACGTGCTTATGCAGTAATGAGACACTTGCTTAATTATAGTGATACATTGTCGTATAATAATACAATAATTGTTTATATAACATAGCATCACATCTATATTTCTCCGTAAGGGTAGTCAGAACAGTGTAGTACACTCCCAGGATTCGTTTTTTAAGTTATACGGCCCATAGTGAGGGAAGCTATTGCCATACATCAAGACACGAATTCAAACTCCGAGCCACTGCTAT
>DWDV01002561.1:0-11476 GCA_018245615.1 Mimoniades ocyalus
AAGTAACTGGTGAAACGTGGGAATGTTCTACATTCCTCTGCCTACTTCTTCGGGGATTACAGGCGTGAAGTTACTTCACATTTCGTGATTAACTCAAAATAAAAGTGAACGAAAAACCTTTCGAAACCCGGATCCTCTATCAACACTTTCAATGGGCAAAATCCATCAAGGTCCAATTTACTTCAACCTGTTGTTACGCAAGCGCACAAGAAAATACATACAATGACGGGAAGATGTTACGAGAATAGATCTCCAATAAGTTTTCCATCACCAATCTATCATTTTCCGCGAGTGAATAAGCGAAAAAATAGGATTGGATATGAGAGACGTGATTTATTTTAGGCACTTCTCGTATATTTACTGCGATATATCCGCGGGGGAGCACGGATACGACGTTGACGCTTCCCCTCATTAAGGAATATTTCGTAACTATCTTGAGATATCATTATTGAAAAATGTCTTCTTTCTCATCAGTGTAGTAATTTTTGACATCTATAGATCATATTAGACATATCGACTTTGTTATACATACATATCTTCACGCCAGGTCGCTTACGGGGTGGGCAGATGCCTGAGTAGTAGTAGTACCTAGTATATCTAACTTAACAACACGGCTGTAATCCCCGAAGAGGTAAGCAGAGGACTATAGAACACTCCCACGTTTCATCATTTACGTTTACGTCCCATAATGGAATAGGTGGTGAGCCTATTCCCATACACCGAGCACATATCCAGACTCGGAGTCACTACTAGAAAATCTAAATTAGAAAAATTTAGTAGTGTCCAACCCGAGATTTGAACCCGGGAATTTTCCGGGACCGGTCGCACTTGCAACCAACACGACTAATGAGACAAACTATGTATATCTAAATAGGTACTATTTTATATGTCCATTAAAATAAATTTAAACAGTTGACGTTGTGACGTCACTGATAATATCAGCGGCATTGTAGCACACATAAGGCTCAATTACCTGTAAGTAATCGTAGAAGAACTGTAATAAGTCTAAACATAAATTGCCTATTAATAGCTTCATAACTGTGAATTTGATCATTAAGAAACAGTGTCGTGAAATCAGAGACGTTAATAAGACTCATAAGGTGACTAATTATGTTCTTTAGTCTGAACACACATCACAAATTTGACGCCGAGGCACAAATTATTGTAATAACAAGCCTCAGTGCTCCACAGTTTAGCAAAATGGCAGGAAATATCCGCAAATTTAAAAGATTTATGTAACGAAGATAATTAGTTTGACATTTAACTTGTATAAATATAGCCGAGGTTATCTATTTATTTATTTATTTATAGTACACCAACATAATAAGCATTATTACAGTCAAAAATCATATTTTATAAAGATAATTTCTTAATGCTATTACAGTTATAGGCGTAGACAGCGTGCAATTTATCGAGTAACAAATTTTATAGAATGAAATAAAAGTTAAATAAAAAATTTAATTTACAAATACAATAAATAAGCAATTTTACAATTCCAGATCAAAAGAAATAATAAAACTACAATTTTTTTATTTCAGATAAAGTTAATGCTTCAGAAACTTATTTTGAATTCATTAAAAAATTAATAATATTAGGTACATGTCAAAAGTAAAATCTAAAAGTAATTAGTTTATTAAATAATCATTATAAATAACGTTATGTGTAAATACAATTGTCATTAATTCATACAAAATCAATAATATTCAATTTATTCCATGTCGATAATAAATATAAAACTAATCAAATTATGTTTAAAGTTAGTAACTGATGAATTTATGAATTTCAAAATTTAAAATAGGTGAAAACATACTATTATACACTGTTTACAGCAAACTTCTCTTGAACTTGGTAATCTTACTATCAAAAAGGTTAATGTCTTTGGTTTTGGAAATATCATTAAATGATCGTACCATTCTGTTGATGGGGGCATTCAGACCTAAGTTTGATTTGCATGTGCTTTGAGAAAAGAGGTTGTAACTCCTCGATATTCTTGGTAGCCGTGATGGGAATGTAAAAGATAGAAGTGAGAGGATATCAGGAGCGTCTAGTTTGCCATTAACAAGTTTGTAGAGAAAGACTAAGTCGAGCATATGTCTTCTGTCTGCTAGTGATGACAAGTGGAAGTAATTTAATCTTTCCTCATAACTTGTAATTACATTAGCAAGATTAAGCGAATACGTCAGATGCCATAGAAACCTCCTCTGCAGACGCTCAAGTCTCTTGATATAAACGTCATAAAAGGGATTCCAAATCACACTTCCATATTCTAAGATGCTTCGAACTAAAGAATTAAACAGTAATATTTTTATTTTCGGCGATTTAAAGTCCCTGCAGTTGCGGATGATAAATCCAAGGTTTTTAAAACTTCTAGTACATACATGTTCTATATGATTGTTGAAAGATAATTTACTGTCTAGAATAATCCCTAGATCTCTGATGGTATCTACTGTTTTTAAAGGAATAGACTTAATTTTATAGGTGTACTTGATAAAGGTTTTTTTCCTTGTGAATCGCATTAAATGACATTTTGAGCAGTTCAAGTCCATGCTATTCTGGTCACACCATTTTACCAAGCGGTTCAGGTCATCTTGTAAGAGTTCAGAGTCATGAAGACTGTTTACAGGTCTGAAAAATTTCAAATCATCTGCGAATAAATAGTATCGAGAGTGCTGAAAACACTCTCCGATGTCATTTACAAAGACATTGAATAAGAGGGGTGCCAGGTGAGAACCTTGTGGAACTCCAGATTTGACTGTGTAAGGATCTGACGAGCATCCATCGACGATGACCTTAGAAATACGATCAGTGAGATACGATCTACACCAATTTAACAGCGTTCCAGCAAATCCAAGACCAGAAAGCTTCAGAATCAAGGTTTTATGATTGACCCTGTCAAAGGCCTTGCTAAAATCAGTGTAGATCGCATCAACTGCAGAACGATTATCCACCTCCATCGAGACTGCATCAATGAAAGACACAAGATTGGTATCTGTTGACTTACCCTTAACGAACCCATGTTGGCATGGATTGATGAGTGATTTGAGGTGCCAGGTGAATATAGGGTTTAGTAGTAATTCAAAGACCTTTGCAAAGACTGGGAGGATGGATATTGGTCTATAGTTTTTTACGAGGTGCCTTTCTCCGCTTTTAAACAAGGGTATTATATTGGCTACCTTCCAAGCTGAAGGAAATATGCCTGTACTCAAAGATTTGTTGAAAATCATACGCAATGGTTTTGCTATAGCTGTTGCTGATTTAACTGCGAAGACTGATGGGATGCCGTCTGCACCTGCACCCTTAAAAAGGTCAAGTCTTTTTAAAATCTTCAGAACTTGATCGTCCCTGAATTTTATTTCGGTCATATGTAAGTTATTGAAAATAGCGCTATTTTTACTTTCTGGTGATGAATAATTTGATTGATTATAGCTAAAATGATTGGTTTCAAAGTTATGCGCGAACAGATTACAGATGTCTTTGTCATTAGTACTTGTTTTATCATTAAGGGTCATTTGCTTGGGCATATCACTAACACATATTTTTTTTTTATTTTTAACGAAGGACCATAGAAGCTTCGGATTTGAACGTAAGTTTTGCTCCAGTGATGAAATATACTTATGATAACAAATTGTAATTAAACGGTCAGAACGTTTTTTGGCTAGATCAAAGGACAGTTGGTCGAGTGGATTGTTATTGTATTTAAGCAGTTTCTTACGATATTTAAGTTTCTCTCGTAAAAGGTTTATAAGATTACGTGAGAACCAAATAGGGTATCTATGGGATTTTAATTTAGTTTTTGGCACATATTTTAATAGTGCTAAATGAATAGAATCATAAAACACTGATAACATATCATTTACGTCTGTGCAATGTTTAAGTTCCTCATCCCAGTTTATCGACTTTAAATCTTTTATAATATTTGCATAGTCGGCTTTGAAAAAGCAATAACGATCCTTATTGGAAGATTTATAGAATATAGGACGGATGAAAGAGACATTAAACTCGATAGGTGGGTGGTAATCATCAATAACAGATAAAGGGTTTTTACTTGCTCTCAGATCGGAAACCTCAAAACTACAGAGTACTAGGTCTAAAATTTTTCCTTGATGGTTAGCAATGATATTGTTTTGTTTTAAATCATTAAGAGAGCAAAAATCTAATAGAAGCGTGGCATACAAACTATTGGTGTTATTGGTTGAGAGTTTGTTGTCAGTACCAATATTAGGGGAATTCCAATTTACTGAGCCAAGATTAAAATCTCCAACGAACAAAACCTTATTTATATTATATTGCTCAATTACTTGATTTGAGTTTGTTAAGAATTCGTCGAGAATATGTCTCTGCAGTGGAGGCGGGAGGTACACTGCGCATAGATAAAATACTTCGGTTTGGCCATCAGCCCCTCTGTATAGGATTTCAACCCAAAGGTCTTCGCATTTCGATTGGTATGACTGCAATCGGCGTGAGACGAGTCGCTTTGAAACAGCGATTAAAACTCCTCCTCCATTCTTACTCTTGTGGAATCCGCTAGTCTCTCTGTCCCGTCTATAAACCGTGTACCTGGTATCGAAAAGCTCGGAGTCGAATATGCTGTCATTCAGCCACATTTCGCTAAGCACGATGACATCAAAATTGGTGCAAACTGTGTTGTTAAAAAGGTCTATAGTTTTAGTTCTTAGCCCTCGGACATTTTGATAGTAAAAATGTAACATAGAAAAGAGATAAAATAAATAAATTATTGAGTGGTGTATAAAATTTAAAATAGAGAATTAATATTTAGTCAAATAATAATAAAACAGGAATTGAATTACTAACTATATTGAATAAATAGAAATTGAATTGCTAATTCGATTAAATAAATAGAATTATAGTTGTAATGATTTAATCTGGCTCCCAACTATTTATTTTTTATCGTTATGTCAGTTTATTTAAAACACTTTGATCTTTTACAAGGATATAAGCAGACTCGTCAGATTTTCGTAGAAAAACTTTATTGTCCCGGACCCAAACAAATTTATAATTTAGCTCCTTGGCTTTTTGGCGAGCAGCTACGTGCAATGACTTAATTTCTGGGGTAAGATGCTCTGTAACGAACACTGCCGTTTTCTTCCCACTATAGCCTAGGTGACTGGAGTTCAACTTGTTTGTGGGGTTGTTTCTATTGAACTTTATGACCCCCGCAAGGAAGGTATCCCGGAGCCGGCGGTTGTTGAATCTTACTATAATGGATCGGGGACGTGGGCTTTTAGAGTTTAATTTGGCAATTCGACTGCAGTATTGCACGTCCGAGTCGGCTACGGGGCACTTAATTGTTTCTCCGAGTTGTTTTACTATGCTATAAGTATTTTCATTGCTATGCTCTGGAACACACTGAAGCTCGATGTTGTTGGCTCGCGAGAGTGTTTCGACCTGATGCAGCCGGTTCGAGAGGTCTCGAGTTGTGGCTCGGAGTTCTGCGTTTTCGCTTTGAAGTCGGGCTATGAGCAATTTATTCGTCTCGTTTTCACTTTTGATTATATCGCGTTCAGAGTTTGATAGTGCTAGAGATTCTTCAAATTTGTCTAGTTTAGAGTGGATGTTTTTAATGTCAGTGTCAAGTTTTCGGTCCAATTCTTCTCGAATGACCTCCCTGATTATATCGGCAGACAGGCAGCTACATGATTTTTCTGAATTTCCAGTTTTTTGAGGTTTAGATCGAGTCGTAATATTATGGTATTGCGTAGGTGAACTAGACGCGAGATCTATCAGTGTGCCAGCGGCCGTCGTGGATGAAGTACGTATCGGCGTATTTGTATATCCAACCGGTTTTGGTTCTTTACAGCGGCAAGATGGACAAACCCACTTGGCTTTGAATTCCTTGCTAAAGTTATCGTGATCTTTTGTACTATAATTCACACACGAATAGTGGTAATGATCTTGACAGCGGCAGCAGCTCAAAAATGATACTTCTTTTAAAGCATTTCGGCATCCGGCGCATTTTTGTGCATTCATTTCATATGATATTATGTTTTACGCTTTTGTGTCCGCTTATGTGGGTAATATTACGTGGAACAATACAAGTAACTATGTACAATTCTTGTATGCTGGTGAAAAACCTCGCGAGAAGAAGGGCTTAAGCGCCGTGATAATCGCGTCGCTTACGCGTTCGGTTGAGAGATTGCGTTTGTTGATTGGAAGCCACTATAATTTATGATTATTTAGACTTTAAAACGATTTGTCACATATATTTCACTTATATTATTCACTACACTTATTGATAGCACGATACTACATGGAATTTTAGTAAAAATTTGTTGAAATAACTATTATATACTGGTGAAATTCTATAGAAACTACGGAACAAAAGAGAACAGCTGTTACTCGTGAACTTTTTGAAATATGAATCAGAAATAATGACTGTGCCGTCTTCGGAGATCAGTCCCTTTAATCTATTGTTGGTTTTTCTTCAGGATTGGTGCAAAAGTAATGTAAGTACTCTTTGAGTGCGAATTGAAATTTGTTCGTATATTAATAGACCTCTGTCTACCCCTACGGGGATAACAGGATACTGATGTTACGTCGTTATTAATAGATTTCACAATAAATATATAAAAATCCCAAGAGCAGTGTACTCCTGCCAACGAATATGACGTAAGTAAATTTGTGAAAGTCTATATGCTAATTTAATAAGTCTATGTACTTACTAAAGTATTATTTAGTATGAAATATAAAAAAAAATGCTCTCTTATGTTTTGTTACATTTTATTTGTATTTTTAATATTAACATCACAGCAACTTACTATAAAACCATGAAACTGACACAATATAGGTAAATACTTAAACATTGTAAAATGTCGTCCAAGTTCCATCATAACAATGTTGTAACAGGTACACCCGTATCAACAACGAACTAATCCGCGGATAATTACGGAAGTTCAAGAGAATTGTGTTAAGAACAAACATTTATAATAATATAAATTGGACGTGCTTCTTAACGGATAGGGACCTACACAGTGAGTTTATCGAAGTGTTAAACAATATGTAAACCAGTGCAGTAACCACATACGTGTGGCAGTATAAATAATACAACTTTATAAAATAGGTAACAGGAGCGTAATAAGTTGTTTGATATATAATCCTCTTTTGTAGTTTTAGTCAGCCTTAAAATGAATATAAGAGCCTTGTTTTATAGTATCTAAAATGAACTAGGTGTGTGGAATAACCTTTAAATAGCATCGGATTGTTAATCGATTGTAGAATTTGGTTTTCACTTAGAGCGACAAGTAGAGCAGCACATATTTTACATTTATTGCTAAAGCGTTGTAGGTAATTCCAGAAATCTGTTTTGAAAATGACAAAATGTCACGTAGTCGCATTAACAAATGACATTGACAACCAACTGTTGAGCAACGTGTCTAGGTTAACCTATTGTCAGAAATTCATGTAATAAAATCTGTGCCGATTAATGGAAATGGTTCTAGACATTATAATAGTAGTTGCCTTGTTAACCGCCTCCACACGATACCAGTGATTCGAAATTGTATCAATGAGGAAGATGTCGTTATTCATTGTTATAAAATAACTACGCCTAAGAATTAAGACGAGTGTAATATTTACGTTAATTCTTATTTATTATACTCGTTAACAGGCATAGAGCAACGATATTTTATGATGTTCCAGTTTAAAAATACAACGAAACGGGCGACGATGACAGATACAGATTAAGTAAATAATAAATGGTGTCATAGCCCATGTGGAAATATGGCAGAATTTAGGCGCGTGTGCGTGCTGGCCGCGCCGCACTGCCCGTATGAGTAGTTCCTATTGTCGTTCTATAGTATGTCATTCTTAGTATAAAACCATGTGGATGTAAATCTGAAGTAAAGTTTATTATTATTATTAGTCAGTTATTTATCAAACGGTGTAGCAGATGATGTCCATAAGCTGTAATCAGATTTCAGAAGCCATCCGTGCTCCCCACTCGTCGCCTGTCCGTGTAAGGGTCGAGCAGCCCGTCGGCGGAGCGCTGCGCGGCGATCATGGCGGCGAAGCCGGCCGTGGGCCCCAGCGCCGTGGTGGCGTGGCCGCGCGCGCGCAGCGCCGCCAGCACGTCCTGCGAGCATCGGTCCCTTTAGTCTCGTCCTAGTGCTACCGAATATACGTCATTATGTGGAAATATATGCTCAGTTAGGAAAATGTAGCTTTGTGCAGCAGTAGCCGCTCTCGACGGAGACACGTCAGATAATGTACCGTCGCTGAGAGCGGAGCCTCATGGGATCCTCTCTGGTAAGTTCCGTTGGACGGTGCCGAGAAGGCGACGTTACCGAGTCGAAGGTGGCCTCGTGCTCCACCTCCATGGGCACCAGCTGGTGGTGTATGCGCGGGGCGTCCATCATCTCACGCAACGCCGTCCCTTCGACGATTGTGTGCACCACCGCCTTGAAAATAACAAATTTTCCAAATCATTTTATATTCTATGTGGATTTTATAGAATTATTACTAAATGTCTAATATAAAACTGTGTACATACACACATCCTCACGCCAGGTTCCTTACAGGGTAGGCAGAAAACATGGAGTGCCAAAGATCTCTATCCTTACAGACCTGCCGTGCTTCTTCCTCATTCATCATTCTTCTAGTACACATATGTACACCGATTTTGGACACTTCTAACTCCCGCACGAACCCGCAGTCGAACTTAATTTATTTGATCCAGATAGATGAGTCTTGGCCTCCCTCCGCAACTGCGTTGGTCGACCTTCGTATTGTATGTCTGTTTCGTTATTTTTTCACCAGCCATTCTCTCAACATGTCTGAACCATCGGAGCATGCCTGTTCTCATTTTTACACTGATATTCTCTTTAATACAAATCATCTTACTTAAATCTGAATTACAGACGCGATTGACGAGTGTCAAGCAACTTCAGCGGCGTATCGATCTAATATCAACCGCTTTTATTCTACTTTCGCCATCTTTCTTACATACCTAGCTTTCGGTTTCATAAAGTAGTGTTGGAGTAAGCACGGAGTTGGGTATTGCCAATCGAGCTCGCTGGCTCGAAAGTTGGCAACTCAACACTCCATTCACACTATTTCCTGCATTCCCTCATCTCCCTACATCAGCTGTGTACCTGCCATTCCTACTGAAAACGTATCCAAGATATACAAACTCATCTACTTGGTCGAGTACTAAATCATTAGCCATTACTATTACGGTAGTTTTCAACTCATCTTCTTCGTAATACCAAAACTCTAGTCTTATTCACATTGACTTGTAAGCCATGTGGAGGCAATTAATACTGCATCTGTGTAAATCAGTGTTTACCATTAAGTTACCCATAGATACTCCCATATTCAGTGTCTGTAATCTTTAGAGGCATTTATTCATAATAAACTGGCTGATGACACAGCCCTGTCTGAAATTTCTATTAACATCAAAACAGGTGTAGATGCCAACATCCATCCGTAGGTACGCTTCACAGTTCGTGTATCGACATAACATGCAGCTAGCTATCGTTTATCCCAAATTCTGGTAAAATATCCCAAAGTTCCTTCCAGATAACTGTGTCAAATGCCTTTTCCAAATCCACAAAATTGCAGAAACATTTTTGATCCAGATAATTCTCTACAATTTAGAAGGAAAAGTTTTGCCCATATATCCCCTTCATACTCTCAAACCTACAGCAAGGGAATCAGTAGAGAATGTAGTGTAGAAACAAGTGGTCGAAATTGTACTTAGAAGGGATGTTAGTACATAATTAACATAGAGAGAAGAGAAAGCTCAAGGAATAATGTAAATAAAGCATTGTAAATAAAACACAGTCATATATGTATATACTTATTAACCATATTTGTAACCTAGATGTTTGTGTGGAAAAGAGTATTGGTGTAAAAATGAGAAATAACATGCTTTGATGGTTTGGACATATAGAAAGACAGGGAAATGAAGGAATGGTAAAACAGATATGGGCTCTAGGCTATAGCATCCAAGTTTTGATTGGTTATCTTGAATAAACAGGTTAGGTCCTGGCTGATGCTGGTCAGAAGTCTGCTGCAAGGGACCTAATACAATAGTATAGTAATAATATCCCATTATCAAATCTAAAGCTGTGTGATTATGCACATTTGTTTTTTACTTACCAAGTAATTTAATATCAACAGTGTATTCTTTTCTTATCTTTCGAAGGGTATCAAAGCAATCACTGTATTTGTCAGCATCAAAGATTTCATCAAAACGCTCCTTCACTTTTTTACCTTCATCTAATGGCCAACTGGAGTCTTCTTGGTGGCAAAATATTACAGAATTCAATATTGCTTTAGATACTCCTAAAATAATATTATTATCACTTATGCTGTGTATATCTGTTTAGTTGTCTATACTGTTACTGCAGATTGACAGCTGGGCATTAGGGGCTTCCCAGTGTACAGAACAGTCTCAGAACATTGAATCCAATTATTGAACAGTGGATATTAACAGTTTGCTGACCGGTGATGAGTAGGCTTGTCTTTTCAAGCCCAAATGTTGCTGACCGGTGACTGGGTTAACTCATCATTGCATTTTCATTATCTATTTCAATTAATACACTTAGGGTAATATAGAATATTGCAAAAACTTGATGTATCGTGTTCAGTAGTGTCCACTTTATAACAAAAAAATTTACTTTTCTTGGTATTTCGGTTTTTATCGTAATTTCATTATAATTACAAAAATTTTCGTTATGACGGAACGTATCGGCGACTCGTCACCGGCCAGCAACTTTTGGGCGTGACTCATCACTGGTCAGCAAAATGTTAATTATGGCACACATAGATATAATACAGAAACATAATTAGTATGTGTTGATTATTATCTCTACATATTATTTATGTTCATCTCTCATTTACCTAATTCTTCATGCATCACAGAATCCAAGTTGGCACAGCGTGAAGATACATCATTAGTTTTACCATTTTCATCAATTATTGAAAGGAATGAATCTAGAGTTTGAAATTTAGTCTTTTTCTTTTGCAGAGCAGTAACTTTCATAGATCTTGTAACTTCCAACTTTTTGTCCTTGGCATTACAAATCTGCAACGAAAGTTATAATCAGAATCACCATTTGTAGACATCAAGCAACCCACAACATATTGTTCCAGTTCATATGAATTGAATATTAGATTAGTTTTAAAACACATGCGTACTAAAATCATATTTACCAAATTAAATACATACATATACATACATATACAACATCACACTTGTAATCCCCGAAGAGGTAGGCAGATAAGTGTAGTACACTCCCATGTTTCAGCAGTTAAATTTACATCACACTATGGATAGAATAGGTGGTGAGCCTATTGCCATTCACCGGGCGCATATCGAGACTCCGAACCACTACTAGAAAATCTAAATTAGAAAATTTATTAGTGCTCGACCCGGGAATCAAACCCAGCACCTCCCATTCGGCAGTCACACTTGCAACCAACACGACCAATGAGGCAGTCTATAATTCTAATTCAG
>DWDV01002562.1:0-11472 GCA_018245615.1 Mimoniades ocyalus
AACTGGTGAAACGTGGGAGTGTTCTACATTCCTCTGCCTACCTCTTCGGGGATTACAGGCGTGATGTTACTGTTACAATAAACTATCACATACTCCTCAAATATAATATTATATGTATGTAACTATTTATAAAACATAGATTAGGTGAAGACTCAGAATACAAAGAGGCTGGCGTATGCATAGCAAAGTGTGACTTTTCAGAATAAAGAGTGATTTTAAGTTTGTTGCTTAAACATTTACTATAGTTTGAAACAATGAAAATCACACGTGTTGTATATATTAAATAAATCAATAGAATAAAGGAACACACTGAAGTTAAGAAAATTAGAAAAACAATCGTTATCGTTGAGGTCATATAATGCGTGGTTACTGCATTTCCAGTTAGGATACCTATTACTGTGTATTTTCTATTTCCGTCTATTCATTATATTCCTGTCAAAAAAGCTATGAATTCTTAAAAGGGCCAGCAACGGCGCTGCGTTGTGAACGCTTCTCATGTAGTTTAGGAGTTATCTACATAATCATTACAAAGAAGTACCTACTTTAAACTTTCACATGTAACATGTACAAGAACAGCTGTTACGAAGAGGCTTTGAAATAATTACGACGATAAACAAATCTACGAACATCGCTCTCAAATTTGTAGGACCACTATGTTTATTTTAATTCAACAATATATTTCATATTCTAACCATACGAGCTGGTTCATATGGAGTAGCATAACCAAGTGTGTGTGTATTAAGTTTTGAAGTATTTCTTTCTAGTATGTATCAAGGCAAAATAGACATATTAATACGCAACGCACTTACATTCAAGCTTGTACTCAGAACGTGCGACTTGTTAAAAAAGTCGTCATCGTCTCCGATTGCGTGACTTCCCGTGCATATGCGAGACCCGTAAGGTAACGTTTCAATTATTGCATACTGTTGCATGTCTGGTGTACGCTACCTGAACTGACTCTTTTGAAACATGTATTTTAATATAGATGCACTGTTTGTCTCGGTTAAAGCATTGGTACATAGTTAATTAATAAATTTTAACTCTATTTACCCTATATAAGACCGTAAACCGTTGACCTTTAACAAAAAACTAAATTACGCAAGACAAGGAACTAGAGAAACGCCAACAATGGTAGAATGAAGTCAATCGATTTCTTAGATAGCGTCCATCGCTTAACATGTACTAAGCTTAGAATACGATTGACCTTTGTAAGAACAATTTGTAAAAATGACCCCGCTTCGTCCTTCGGTGAAGTAAAGGATAGGTTTTTTTACGACCTGAAAATACAAAGTTTTAATGCAAATGCGGTATCCACCGGAATTCCCCTACACAAGATCGCATAACAAGGCTAGAGGTGTATTGATTCCATTGTTAACAAGGCTAGAAATATATCGAGTCCATTTTTAGCGGTTATAATTATAAATCGATTTATTCATGAATAAAATATGTAAAATATTATTTCTGTGTGAAACATGTTGCGAACCTGGGAACTTAAGCACTAGTGACTAACACAAAAAGTAGCAGAGTTATTATAAGAATACCCCAAAACAGTATTCTTCTAGTTCTGACATCATGATCTGTTAATGTAGTCTAATATTACTGTTCATTTTATACATCAGTAAATTATTCCATAGCAGTAATGAGGTTTTTGTTTTAAAAACCTGTAGTTAATACCTTTTTATTTTTTGTACAGCTCACCTTATCGGCAGAGCGTTAATGGTTTCACAAAAAGCCAATTTTGCACATAATTAAGGCGCCATGTATAAAATTGCTCCATTATAACTTTTAATTATAATTTATTTACACATTAATGAATGTAATTATTCATACACCTGACCGCGTCCAAACCATACACAAAATTGCTTGCAGTAAGTACGCTTAAATTACATACAATTAACTAGGACAAATTGACGTGTAACGTGAGTAATCAGTATAAAAAAACAGTAAATCGTTGTTTTATTCTATATTTTCAAATTTCGAATTCCGAATGTCATTACAAATTTTAATACTCTTAAACATATTAATAAAGCTGTACAATATCTTACGCAGCTTCTTGCATTGTGCGTTGAAATATAAAAAACAAGTTGTTCCATTGTTGATACAATTTTGATACATTTAAGAAGTGACAATGGTAAACCCTTCAGATGAGTTTTAATAAAATGTGCTTCTTCACAGACCCGAAGTCGCTTATACCAGACATACTGAACAAGCCACAGGATATAATATTTTATAGAAATACCGAGAAGGCATGTACATACTGTTACAAAGAAATAATAATTAAAATTACATTATTGTATTATATTGTTTTCATTCGTCAATTATCATTTAACAAATTCATTCACACTGATAAATATTTGCACAGATAAATCTGCATTTTTTTTTCAATTTAAGTAAGGACGACATTTCTATGTAAGTTCAATCTATGGACACAAACGCGTCGAAAAAATCTTAATAATTCGCAACATCAATCAAGTCGCAGCCGCCAATGAAAAATGGCGAATACCATTAAAATATAAACGCACAATTATACCCCGACACGCGACGTCCACCCGTAATTACAACATTTAACTTGCATCAATCATCCGGACGATTTTGTTTCGTTTTTAATAGCTAGCTTTTTACATAGCGTTTCGGAACTATTACTAAAAAATTACGTCCATCGATCACATATCGAGTCGACAAATGCCTTGCCATTAAACCTTACCTGTGTTAGAAAATTAAACAGCTATATGCACGCCCTATGGCCCATAACTTGCAATGGACTTAAAAATGTTGTTGATGGTTATGACAAAATAGCTCGATGAATAGAAACAAAATTAGTCTAGACAACGGTCTATTACATATATAATGGCGTATGTGTACATATAGAATTATACGATAAAACTCGTAATAGCAAAATAAAACAAGTAAGGTAATTTCACGGCCTGCAATCCCCGAGGAGGTAGGCAGTGGAGTGTAGTACACTCCTAAGTTTCACCAGTTACATTTGAGTCCCGCCATGGAATAGATGGTGAGGTTATCGCCATACACCGGGTACAAAACAGAATTTAAAAAAAAAATCAAATAAATAAATCTGTTTGTGATGCGAGTACTGAAAACCAATACATTCTAACGTAACATTACTTCGCTTAAAGAAGCGTAACGTTTGGCAATCCTTGAGTTTGGCAATGATTCACATACACATAAAATTACCCGAACATAAGTAACATAGGCACTGCGCTACGTTACGACAATTGAACAGATAAACTACTGAGGAGTAGAAAGGGTGGAAATCCGGAAAGGCGTCGCCACTTCCCTGTGTGTCGATGAGGCTATACAAATTGTTTCAACTTATCATTGCAACACGGGAACTTAGTTGATTAGATCCTTCCATTTAATATTTCGCGTTCCTTTATCTTTCCCTTATGGCTGGTAAGGCATATCCACATTATAATGTAAAAATTATACTTCCGCTAAATTATTGAACTATTATTTCCATGGAATCTTATGTAGCATGTAACTAACATTTGCAATATGAATATTGAAATCACGTAGGTACCATTAAAAAAGCAGATTAATTTTTAATAAGCACGCATTGAAACATAAAATCAATCTTGCTCATTTCAGGGACTGAATGTCATTTATTCGTTGCACTCGAAAATCAACCTTAATAACAACTTTACAATAACTATATATAATATAGTTCATGCTTCTACGTTACAAATAACGAATATACACTTAAGATGAACAAAGATACTTCAACTATTATACGCTAACAAATGCAACATTAAGCGTAGAAAAGCATAGTCGAGCGCGCCCACACGTTCTTTATTAATAGTAAACTTGAGCGTTTAAGTGGAGCAATTGTAAAACTTTAATATGTTCTTCAATATTAAATTTCAAGAGAATATGAAGATGTTTATCTTTTTACTGCACGAAAGCTATTCTATATAATATTAATATATACATACATTATAACTCCGCTTTCTTTATTTGGAGTATTATTTATTTTTCGTCTAAGTGACCTTCTAGGAGAACTCCGCGACAGATGTTAGTTCGCAAGTCCATAATATAAGAAAATGTTGCAAAAATCTATCAGTATAATATAAGAGTAACTTCAAGTGAAATTCGTGTTTCTGTTTGGAACTTCATTTAATTTCATTATCGAATATGTCAAGATTATTTCGTATCCACATGTTTTGCAAACTAACCAAGCACAAGCAAACATAACAACATATTACGAGTATGTTTCACAAATATTAAATTTCTTTTTCAATTGCATGTAATATTTGAAATTCTCGTCTTTTAAATCAAACTAAGATGATTTTTAGACTAACAAATAGATCTTGTATGTATAATTTAATCATAATTTGTACTATTTTGATTAAAAGTTCTAGCTTGTAAAATATATCTCACAGTTCAAATGGATGCACACATATGTAAATGTAATTTCGGCATTGAAATTCTTTGTGCAGTTGAGTGTGTGACGCGCGAACGAGTTAACGCAAACAATTTGTCAACAGAGAAAGCTCAATTTATAGTTCACAGTAAAAGTATATAGGTCAGATTAAATCGGCACGATCCGCACATACTAATACAGGTGCTAACACTTATCCCGAGGGGAAATCGAGGCGAAAGCCTTTGAATTATGCACTGCCACGTCAAAGGGAAACCTCGCTGTAACGGAACTAATAGAACCAATCTATTTCCCTTTACGGCACATTTATAACTGATTCAAATGGTAAGCAAATCACTTGCATTACTATGTATGAACATAAACGGACCTTGTGTGTATTCAGTGCCGTGGGAAAGCTTATGTTATATTGAATATTGTTATTATTGCGTTTAGATATATCATGTATACGCAGCCTGTCTTCGTTTTTTTTATTGGAATTTGTGTGGTAATTAAAGTGTGATGACTAAGTACGTGATGGTTTAATAGGATATAAAATGAAGTTTGAACAATTTACAAATTACAATAAATAAAACATTTCTCGGCACATAGGTCGTGAACGATAGTAAAACTCGCCATCGGTTATCTTACTTAATAAAGAATTTTAAATCGCTCATACCTTGATTCATTCATTTTAACTTTTTTATATTCTTAAGTCATTTTATAATCGACCAAAAATATCATTTTCAACTGCCAAATTGAGATTTAAACCATAAATAAAGATTAGTATGATTATCCTTACAATTTCTTTTAGCGCTGATACTATGGTTTAAACATGTTAGCAAATGCCAGGTGGAAAGATGACAAAGAAGAGAACACTGTTATTGAAAAGGAATTTGAATAAGAAACTATTTTAAGATAGAAAAAGCGCTTTTACTGAACTCTCCTTTTTGGTATCTGCTACTTGCTACACTACCTAATTCTTAGCATAGTTGCTACTTGTAAGAAATCTATTTGAAAATCGCATGAATTGCAAGGTCATTGATATTTTAATAATGCCATTAGGTATCGATACCGCGTACATAAATGGCAATAGGTTAACCATCTGTTCCATGATAAAATGTTAAAGTGTACTACACTCCCCTTCCTACCTCTTCGGGGATTACAGGCATCTAACAATCAAGGGCATCTCGTTTTTCGTGTTGGTTGCAAGTGCGACTGCCGAACGGGAGGTCCTGAGTTTGATTCCCGCACTACTAAATTTTCTAATTTGGACTTTCTAGTAGTGGCTCAGAGTCTGGGTATGTGCCCGGTATATGGCAATAGACCCACCACCTAATCCATCGTGGGACTTAAAAGAAACTGGTGAAACGTGGGAGAGTTCTACATTCCTCTGCCTAGTAACATCACGCCTGATTCACAGGCGTGATGTTACTTTTTTTTAACAATCAAGGGCATTTTTTTATCAATATAATAATACGAGTATATTTATACCTATACTATACTTTACAAATAAATACATTGTTTATCATTTATCCCGAAAATATGTATCTTAGGCTGAATTGTCCAATACCACATTACAGAATTATCAAAAGTTACGAGGATATCTATCTTACATCTTCCTATGAAGCTCTGATTAATCGTATTTGAAACGGGTCAAAGTACTTGGAATGTCAGATATTAACGAGATGTGAACTATCTACGAAACTTGTGCTAAGTTATTCAGTATTTGGTGAACTAGCGAGACACGTTGAACTCAGCAAGAATGTCTCTTGGGATACAGAGACGATTTGCTCCCAATAAATTATGGATGCCGACATCAGCGCACGTCAAACTCCTGAAATGGATCGATTTATCCAAAATCTCGTTACAGTAACTTAGAACCATACGTGATGCTGCAAGTTAGGACTTAGGAAGAGTAATTTTAAAGTTCCACCGTATGTCTACAGAACAGTATAATAAAACTATTACGTGTGGAGATTGCAAAGCGTTGGAATTTTGCGCGACAAATGCACTGTCAAGTTTGTTGGAGTTTATGTAACTTTGTGATAGAATGAAGTCATTACTTTGTTCTTGCGTGTACAATCGCGTATAAAATACTCAGTATAAATCGAAAGTCACTACGAGAAGTACAATCACGTGCAGCGCGTTCGATCGTGATGTTCGGCGCGGCCGCCGGTCCCGAGATTTGAGAACAAAGAGCCCGAGGGGAACGCGTTTATTCAAATATTTCTCTTTGTAGCTACACAACTTGATATGCCGAACGTCAAAGAATCAATCAATAATCTCATTTCAATATGGTAAATTGACAGAACCAGTATGTAGAACGTTTTAAGTCATAATAAAGCATGATCACTTAATGATTATAATACAACTAATTTCTTAACAGGCCTGATAACCAAGTCACCTTACCAAAAAAAAAAAATTACTGTCATAACACAAAAGTTACGGTTTAACTTTAATCATTAATTACGATATAAAAACGATTGAAGGCTACGAACGGACAAACTGCTGTCGTTATTGTACTCTCCGTATAAAACATTTATTTAGTATGTAATATTAAACGAAATTTATTTCATACTTCGTGTACAAACAAGCCCGTATATTTTGAGTCGGCGCCAATTTGTTAACGGACAAAGCAACCTATTTTAATAATTATTTTGGCGAGACCTTAAATTAAACGCTACATAATAGCGGGTTGTATGAGCAGCTTCAGATTAATAAATACACTGAAGGAATATTTTGCTCAACAAAATAGACAGAGGAGATTTTTACGTACTTACATATTCTGAAGTTATAACGAAACATAATACCAAATTAATATGTAATTTAAGGAAACATAAACATATAAAATTCATTCACAGGGTAAATCAACTTTATTACACATAAACAGGTCATCCAAATTTAAACAAATGTAACATCACGCCTGTAATCCCTAAAGAAGAAGGCAGATTAAATTAATTTAGGTAGTTAAATTCTATAATTATTAAATGCTATGCCACCATTGTATTCCACCCAATGCCTACATGTAATGGTATACCAAGAACAAAAATTTCATAATCTGAAAACTTTCCATTGATACACCCACGGTTGGATACAGACGGCCCGTAAAGCTTATCACAACTCACGGTGTTTAGCTGCCATGATCTCTCTGTTTTTGATAGGTACCCATGTCTCTGACCTGGTCATGAATCCATCTAGCGGCTGGCCAGCTTAATTCGCGTCGTTGAATGGGTGTTTGTCACTCGATAATTTTATTGCCAGAATAACCATCTGTTCTACGGACTATGTAGTTTGCTATTGACACTTCAATCGGCTAGTTCGTAAACAACTTGGATTTCATTCATTTTCCTAGTAATTTCATCGTTTCTGAATCTATCACCAAGCATTTCTTTCTCCATATCTGGGTTAGAAACTTTGAAGTAAGGCCAAGGTAAGGCCAATTGCAAAATTCGACGTCTGGTATCCATAATTCAACCCTAAAAATACACACTGACTATAATTTTTTGTTTACAAGAGATGTCGATATATTCAAAATGTTTGAAGAGAGTAATACAACAGTATAAAAAAGCGGTATTAAATACTCGAACTTCCTAAACAAATGTAAAATTGAATTTAATTACCTTTGTATGTGCCCCATCATGATTCATTCTACAAGTGGTAACTCACACTTGACCACATTTTTACTGCGGCTTACTTCGCATTTATACACTTGAGGGCCACTGAAAACCACCCTCATGTATACTTGGAAACACGTCAAGCGAGCCGGCTTATTGTTGCCCCCCTGTCCGTTCTGCAACACTAATTATCTGACAACTGTGCTATGACTGAGCTCAGCCTTGTAAAGACCGGAAATCGCGGTTTTGCATTATTGTGGCAATCATTTCAAATTGCCATTCTTGAACTCCCCTTATTTTGATCAACTCCTCGGCTAGTAATTATTACTCTGACGTTTGTTGCACTATGATTTTTTAGGATCACGTACAGATATGTACACCAATTATACTACTGGCTAAAAATTTAATTAAGTAGTCGACTACATTACTTATCGTTAGGTGACATTCGATAAGCTTTGTCAAACATCTTCCGGTGGACATAAAAATTCTTCAACAGATAGTCCGACCAATTAAGCGCATACATGATAATTGGACCGGAAAAAACAGTAATATATAGTACAAAGCCATAGGATCTGTCCAATATTAAATAATTGCATTTCCAAAATAATACCAAAGTAATCAAATATTACCAGAGCCATCATCATCATCATCACCAACTATATCTCGGTCCACTGCTGGAAATAGCTCCTCTTCAATAGCACGCCACTGAGCTCGATCTTCAGCTAACTTATTAACCACACTAATTTATTTAAATTTGGAAAACTTGTATGCAACCTTTTGTTTTGTTATTTGATTCTATATTTTTCTTATACACTAATAAATTACAAGAATGTAACAGTAGAGAATCAAAACATGTAATTTTATACAAGAAGATGTCGCCGTTGCGCTGTGACATAAAACGTTAATTGGCACGATATTTGAGATACTACGATATGTGACCAGAATACTCACTTCATAATGAATTATATTTGATATTATCATAAACGTTCATGTTACCACTAACATACCCAAGTAGAGCTGTACATTTATTCATATACAGTTTAATAACAATAAGTAACACTATAAGATGATACAAACATGCTTCGGGCAAGACGTTGAAGTAAATTACAGAACTCGGCATTCAAAATACAAACCCCGTAGGTATTTGCAAAGGGCACAAGTAATGTACACCCCAATTACGAAGTTTTGCATGAAATTACGAAATGGGCGGGAACTTCAATTCCCTAACCGCATCATTTGTACTAACCCTCTACAATACCGAATTTTGAGGCAATATCTGGCTTCAATAACACTTGCTCTATTAACTATCCTGCATTTGAAATAGACGGAACCGAGTTACTGGCATCTACACATCTTAACGTACTCAAATTCAAACTCTAACAACTAGCATTAAAGTTACTAACGTAACAATTCGGCTTACAGATAGGATATACCTCTACATGTAGAATGATGTAAAGTCATACAAGGATGATAAAGCAAATTAGACTTACATGAGAAGTATATAGATTTCAATTTTCTGTGTTCTTTAGTTGCGGACCGATTTTCTATTCCATGTGGGTCGAAATTGCGGACAGTTAGGTTAACTGTTGGCAGTCCAGCACTTTCTGTCTGCTATTGTGTCGGCTTCTAATATATTACTACGCAGATTTCAGCAAAAACCTTAATGTGGGTAAGGAGCGATTGTTTCGTTTTTGTACTTTTGTACGAGTACCATTAAACAATGTGACAGGACGAGAAAGCATGGAATGAAATAATTAATTCTCCTTTAAAATAATAATGCGCCATAACGTTTCCAACGTTTAAAATGTATATTTGAGTATGTATAAAGTCTATGTACATACATATATCTGTATATAACATTTTATCGGAGTGAATTATGCACCTACGACATGCTCCATCCATCACCCAGGGTTGACTGGGAGAGAATGCCATTAGGCATTAAGTACGCCCTTGTAGCTCTTAGCTTAAGATGCTGCAAAAATTTAAATAACCACTATTTTACGGTTGCTAATTACATAGACATAGGGAATTATGTACACATACAATACTAATACATATTTCGGTTATAGTTTAAAGTTGTGTCAGTAATAATTTAAATTAAAAATTAATGTTAGAACACAATGGATTTACAGTGGACAAAACTGCTTTAAAAATGATTCTCTACATTTAACGCCTTAAATACGCACGCGCGTATCGGAGACTTCTTATTCCGACTGATCAGCCAGTATCTGACTTATTTAGTCATGGTGTTTAAGTGTGGATTCGAATGCTATGCGATGTAATGCAACTTTAACAAGGAACATACATTATATACTTACAATATTAATAGCATAATGTGTGTGGGAGGAGACCGGAACTGTGCAACTAGGGGAGACTCGGAGCAAGTTCAGAACACTCCTCGCTAATTTTGATTCGATTTCTACATGGGGAAACCACTTTAGTTCTAAAACTGCAGTTGTTAACATTTTTATGATGAGGTACATTACACAACATCATGCCTGTATTTCCCTGAAAATATTGGCGGAGTGTAGCACACTCTCGCGATTCCCCAGTTATGTTATATGTCCCGATATGGAATAGGAAGTGGGCCTATTGCCATACAACGTGAGAGAATATTTGACTGAATTTTTGTTTTTTAATAGATCGCTGATAATTTGGCGGCGGATAATGTCAATAATGAATCACATGTAAACAAATTTGAAAGCCAAAGTTTATTACTGTAAGAAAGTTATACATTTAAAAAAAATAAAGAATTGTAAGATGGCGTCACATATTTGAGACTCTGTGCTATAAAATATAAAATAAAAAATCATAGTGTTTATAACCTGATATCAATTTAAAATGTGACCACTAAAACACTATACGGTAAGTGCTACTACGACTAAATAATATTTGTATAGTTCGTGTCGCTGGTTAGGTATGTGTACTAAAAAGTGTAAAATTTGCACTTAGATGCTATATACGAGAATGTTATTCAGGTACTCGCCAATTTGTAATTACTATGCACTTACGCATCTCTTGAAAACATTATTATTATGCCCTCTTGACCGGTCGCTCAGGCGGTAGGCAGCTACTGAGTACCAAAAATTTCTACCCTTACAGAAACCCTGATCTGCCTCTTATACTTTGCCTAATGGCAATCTCTTCATACCAGTTCGTATCTGTTGGAAACATTAAAATGTCTTTTCATATCTAGAATCTTAATAGGAAACAATTAATATTATTGAGGTGTTAATGGGAAACTTTGTATTAAACTGTTACACCGATATTATATCAGTGAAAACGACTTTGCAAAAAGTAATAAATATAGATTAAAATTTTAGAAATAAACTACGTTGTAAGTGAATTGGAATATGAAAGGCTGTCTAGGAGATACTTAAATATTATGCAATTAATAAATTAATATAGAGGTAGGCAGAGGAATGCAGAACACTCCCACGTTTCACCGGTTACGTTTACGTCCCACTATGGAATAGGTGGTGA
>DWDV01002563.1:0-11471 GCA_018245615.1 Mimoniades ocyalus
TAAACATAACTGGTGAAAGGTGGGAGTGTTCTACATTCCTCTGCCTACCTCTTCGGGGATTACAGGCATGAAGTTACGTTATGTATACAAGGTACAAGTACATATACCAAAATATTATTTTTTACTATTTTTGTCTGTCTGTTTGTTCTGGCTAATCTCTGGACCTATTTTGACGGGACCTTCACTAGCAGATAGCTGATGTAATAAGGAGTAACATTAGAAGTAAATTTAGAATACTATCATTTTAGAATTGTAGAATTCCACATGGACGAAGTTGCGGGCACAGCTAATGAGTAAATATTTTCAAAACTGTGCAAGTTGAAATAGTACTTATTTTAAATAGTGTGAAAAGGATACAAAATCTGGTATAATCCTGTGGAATGAACTTCCCTGATACCCAAAACCCTTCTCGTGAGTGCACAGCATTCTGAAGTTCTCTGCAGTCTTAGGTACAACATCGGAACGAAGCATCATCACTATCCTGCCAATCTCTTGTTTACCAACACTGATGTCAAAGTACACTTGAGGATTACGTTTCTCTGCAGGTTTTGCTTGTGCCTGTAATGATTTTAACAATAACATTTATCATTTATTAATATATTTCAAACATCTATAAATTATTTAGTTTATACCAACTTTTATAACAAAATTAATTATTATCTCCACTACAAAATATACCACAATTCTCTCATACAACAATGGATGAGTAAATATGACAAGTCAAACAACGAGGGATTTGTCTACATTTTCACAGCCATTTGCTTTAATAATATTTTTATTACCATACAATAATAAGCTCAGTCATAGTACAATATAGATTACTCAAAGAAAAGCTTTTTTAATAATGTACATGAGGAACAAAAGGAACATAAGGAACATGAGAAATAAAAGGAACAAATTATGTGTCAGACACAATATCTCATATGAAAAGTTAATAAAAAGCCTGTGAAATAAATTTTTTCCAGTATTATATTAGTCTAATTACAGAACAGAAAGTAATGTCAAAACTGCTGATCAAATTTAACTAAAACTTTGTGTGTAAATAGTTTATACCTTAACAAAGGACACAGGCTACTTCAAATGCTTCTTTAAATCAACTTCTACTACTGTTTACATAAATAATGAAAAATAATGAAAGAAATTCTTCTTCTTTGTCTTATGTTTAATACTGAATGCTGTGTCTCTGAAAGTATTTTGTGGTGTTGTGCCTCAGTTCATTCCACTCTGCTTGGTGGTCTGCATCTCTCAGGGCATTATTTATGCGGAGACCTAGTTACAATGGTATAAATGACTTTATATTTTGACTTTATAAATAACTTTGTTGGTATAAATTACTTACATTTGTGCTGTCACTCTTATTATTGACTTGTCCACTGTCATTATCCTTGTTGATAGACAATGTCTCTCCAGCATGCTTCTGAAGCCAGCTGTCTTCTGACCACACTGGCCGTGTGGATCCTTCTTTGATACGCTGTGGTGCAGCCACATTCACTCTTATCGTCCGTCCAAAAAGTTCTGAGTCATTCTGAAACACAGACATATATTGATAATTAAAGTTATGATTTCAAAAATAAGGGTTACAAAATAACAATTAATAGGATATGTTTCATTAATATTGCCTATACATATTAAACTACTGCAACTACTGGTATTATTTATTCGCTAACAAGATACTGTCAGGTAATGTTAGGGGAAACTGCAAGCCTAAGGACAAGACTCATTATGCTAGTATGGGTGTGGTTATATTAGTGGCAACTGCCTAATCCTAGTACATTACATATGGGGCATCACAAATAATTGTTTATAAGTTGCAGAAAGTCGTTTATGAATTGTTTATGAGTTGCAGAAAGAATAAGTGAATGTAATCATTATAAATTGTAGTTATCGAGTGCAAGGAGTTAATACTTTACCAGACAACCATCATACTATGTAAACGGTAAAATACCTCTCCCGCAGATAACGATCAGTCGCCGTAAAAGGTATTAATACCCTTCCCACATGTAATGTGTTAGGTTATTCATAGACGTGTGGCTAATGGCTATTCCTAAGGACTGAGTCACATGATATCTAAGTATTTAATAGTGCAGAGCAAAAATTAATTTAGTTTGCGGATTTATGAAGTTTAAATTAGTATGTTGATAAACAATATTCACAGGGTAATTTAACGATAACACAAACCATATTATCAATTGCAGCAGCAGCGTCTTCGGCATTTTCAAATTCGATAAACGCGAAGCCTCTGTGCTTCTCCGTTTCATAGTCTAAAGGTATTTGTACATCTACTAAATCACCAAAAGGAATAAACGCTGCATTCAACACTTTTTCGTCTACTTCTTCAGCTAAGCCTCCCACGTACACTGTCCGCTTGGAATTCGGTTTACTTGTCATTATATTAATATTAATAATTTGTTATATAACTTACAAATAACTGTTCGATCTTTGAATTATTTGTTTGTTGAATAAAACAAACATAACCTTTAAATCGCACAATCGCTTTTTGACTAATGTCACTGTCTTACTGTCGTTGTCAAAATTATACCATTTTTAAGTATTACTTGTAGCTCTGAACTGCACATTTTCTTATTGACATATATTAATGTATATTACATTAAAATATCAAATCTAAAGACATATAAAATTGAAAATTGAAAGTCATAACGATTAAATCTATTATTATTACTATTTTACCGTCCCAAGGGGTCCCTTCCAGAATACGCAAAGAGCCGAATGTCAAATATGTATATCCTTACAAACCTGCCTTTACCTCTTACATTTAATTACTTTCTTCATACATGCACGACGATTACGGAGACTTATGACTCTCCTCTCAGGCAATATCTAGCCTATTTTATCAATTTAAGTGAATTTTGACCTCTCCGGCACATTCGCCCATCAATATTCGCGTTGCACATTTTCTATGACCTCCTTTCGTAAACCATTCTCTCAATATTCGTATCGTATCTTATTCATAATTTTAAGGCCGCTATCCCACTTGCGTTTTACGAGCGTTGGCGTTTCTCCGACGTCAACACTGCGCAGACGCGACGTTGACGTCGCAGGTCTCTAGTGGCAAGTGTCGACATTACGATTTCGCAACGTTAACGTCGCGTCGACGCGATACCATAAATACCAACGAATTTGAACAAGACCTACCAAAAATATGTCTCTGCTGATTTACCTTCAGAACAAGTAATCATCGAGGGTTAGAGAATTTTCTCTCAATCGTATTCAACTACCATGACGTCAGCAGTATTAAAAAGAAAGTTGTTTTTTTTTTTTCACATTGTTCCGCCACTTAAAACAAATTGTAATCAATCTTATATATAGAGGAGTATAAAAGACTTTTTTTGCTAAATTCGGTAAGTGACATTTTTCAAATAAAAAGTAAAAAAGAGAATCGAAAAAACGCACGGGCTAATTACCTACATGAAACCTAAACAAGATCTTAACTTCAAAGTTTTCCTGTTTGCTATTCAGTGAATACACGAAATCGTTAAAGAAAATGTTAATTTAATTGCATAATCAATGTATGTTCCTAATAAGGAAAAATTAAGTAGGAAATCTTAAGTAAAGAAAAGTCGAAAAAAAAACATGTTTTCATTGTATTTTTTATTGTGTTTTTATTTTATGTCCGTTCTTAATGGATATGCTATAGAACAATTTCTTGACAAAGAACTTCACGGCATATACTATCAGAACGATGAGCAGTGCAAGGTCCAGGTACAGCTTCTGGTACCAAGGAACAATCAACGCCGGGGAGCGCAGATGAGGTGCCCCGCCGGTGCGCACCACGTGCTCCACCCAGTGGACCAGCGCCTTCCCTGGCGGGACTGGCCGGTCGTGGTAGATCAACGACAACGTCTTCGCTTTGTTAGAGTAACTGCAATACCAGCGTGTAAACGATTAAATCAATCGGATAATTTGTGTTAGCAGAATAATTAATGAGACATTATAAATATATTTAAATCAAGCAAGCGTTCTCAGCGTTCAAGCAAGGACTCAGGTTCAAATTCCCAATCGGAAATTTTAAGATTTTTGTTACTTCGAATTTCTAGTAGCGGCGCGGCGGCCTGTATATAACAATAGGCTCACCACCTATTCCATAGTGGTACGTAAACGTAACTGGTGAAACGTGGGAGTGTACTCGTACTACACTCCTCTGCCTAACCCTTCGGTGTTATAGGTGTGATGGTACGCTTATTATTTTAATTCATTTTGAAAGATACGTACCTCGGATCGTTGAGTATATGATGAATAGCATTCTCTAGCTCAGTAGCCATAGTATAAGACAGATCAACCCTCTTGGCGATACCTTTGATAACAACTCTGTCAACATTGCTGAACTGATCGCCGTATACTGGGATTCCGATTATGGGTTTGCCAAAATATATCGTTTCAGTTATCGACAGCATACCTCCGTGAGAAATAAAAAGAACGCAGTTTGGGTGCGCTGCAAGCAAAATAAATTCATTAAATTCTTTATTGTTCCGTATTCATTGCGTGCGTGATGAATATCTTTATGGACACTTTCCCTCGATGAGAGGCTTGCCAATATGAATTAATTGCTGTCTTTTGTTTTCAATCCACATGGTTATACAAAGTTCGTTCTTTCTCTGCATTATCATTTTGACTGCAGAATTGTACTAAATTCCCTAAAAACGCCTAAAAGGATGTTGTATTTGGTATAAAAAAACATCTCATTTCAATTCATCATTACTATGATAATGAGCCTGGACAAATCCACTCCTGAGGGGTGTTTGAATGGCCAAAGTGCATTATTTTAGACGGTAAGCAACCTAACAACAACTCAAACTACTAACTTTGATTTTGGAAACAAAATGGATTCATTTAACATTTAGGTAGATCTTTACCAAGAATTTGCTGCTGGGGCGCCCATTGCAAGATATGTACATTTTTCGGTCTGTTCGGCAAGTCTTCTTCGAACTTCCACACGACGGTTTGTTTTAGTTTCCCAAATATTTTCAGTAAGTCGACTTTTATTTTATCGGGAATATCTTTGCTCTGTAAATTGGATCCCATACTGAAGTATATGAGTCCATTCTGGGACTTATCAAGTAGCTCTTTGGTATCCTACAATCAGTAAAGTACCACGTAAGAGTATCGGTCTGACGTCTGACGATTAAATTCATACAACTGTCAAAACTAGATCCATAATGTATTTGCAATTGTCTAACTGACAATAAGAAGTACTTTGGAAAGAATACACTGAAGGGAATAAAGCTCATGTTTTCAAACGACAACGAGATCTGATATCAATTTCATTGCTGTGTTTGTAGTACTGTAGGCCGACAAATTCGTTGGTGACTCTCCTATGATCCGTTGGCGACGAGGGACGGGTAAGAAAAAACGACTTATTATTTAATAAATGAGTAATTTATCAACTATAATGCAAAAGTCATAGCAGTCGTACCCTAATTTTCCCCGCCTCCAAAACCCAAAATAATCCAATGTAATTTTCTCAAACAAACGTGCATTTGAGAAAAGATTTAAAAAAAAATTGCTTGATAAAAACAGTAGAAAATTAAAGACATCACCGTATCAAAGCTCACCTTTGACAAAGGTTCAACATTGGTTTTAATGTGGAATCCACCAACATCCTTATAATTTTGCGGTAGGCGTATCGAAGATCCCATGGACACATGCGAGTTGCCCAGTATCAAGGACGCATTGTATCTCAACTCCTCAAAATCAGGTACTTTGTGCCCCCTCTTTTGAATCAGAGGCACAAACAGCCTCTCGTACTCTTTGTGTTCCTTTCTATGCAGATACCTACGAAATAGTAACATAATATGTACAATTAAATGGTTTGCATTATTTGATGAGTTGTCATATGTAACATTATTATAATTTAATTAGAAGGCACATGTAAGTATGCCATTAAAACAATCATTTGTTTCATGGTCAGTTATAAACTTCATAAAAACTAATGTGAAAAATTTTACCTTTCACCCAAAATAAACTAACGTACATCCGAAATACGTACTCAATACTGCAAACTCAACATAACACGCGAACATAACTATAATATGTTTAACGGCTGCAGATTACAAGCGTTCTGTGGAATATAAGTGACGCTGGGTAGGGTAGTGGTCGTTGATGGCCGCTTTCACGAGCATTTCCTAGGGCAGTCAATCTTGAATGTCGTCGTTAACAGTAAATAAGCTATCTCGGACGACTTAAAGAGAGTTTGAAAACATCCGAAGCATCGGATGGTAACTAACCCGAATGTCTACCAATATGCATTGGAGCAAATTGTTAGGATATGCTCCTGAACCACCGCTGTTGCCGAAGAAATCCCTGCCGTTAAAAACGCTTGCAGTTACAATACGTAAGCAGTAAAAACTTTACTTATGAGTGTTGAGTACTTACAAGTGTTGTAAACCTAGACCCAATACGATCTTCACAAGTTCTTTTACTCTTTGTCCAAACGAAAACGGGACAACTCCTTTGGATGACATGTCTGAATTGTAAGCAGGATTGGGTATACCATCAATATTTTTCAATATCGCCCAATGTGGATCAGTAGATGATGACCATATCAATGGACAGTTGTATACAGCGGCTATTCTAAATTCAAAAGAAAATGCCACAAATTTAAAAATGTGAAGGTAGGTTGTAAAATAAAATACATTTCCAATAGAATTTATTTCAATATTCATCTAAGCAACAGATGTAAACGGTGAAATGAAATATTAAAATAATAATGATATTTTCGTTTAGAAGCACGAATTGAAAAACAAAAGCATTTGCTTACATACCCGCTATATAATTCGGTGATCATCCAATCGGCTATGACAACGTCGAATGTCTCATTGGGGTCACTAAGCAATTTCTTCACGTTGTCGTGTTCTAAAGTGCTTACGTGAGATTCGAATACCATATTTATAAAAGTTATCAGATTTGCTGTAGATTTATTCAATTGATTTTCGATGTTAAGTATAGGCTTCAGATCTGAAAGGAGTTTTTTTTCATAATAAGTAATAAATATTTTATCTACGTTAAATGCAACTCGTTTATAATATCCAATGTGAAAATGTGTTTAATGCATTTCGGGGTGAATTCTTTTGGAGATTTCAATACAGTAGTCAATGCCTCTGAATACATTAACTTAAATGAACAGTAAACTGTATTTGTAACATTTAAATTGCCTGGTAGAATTTTTTCTCGACTCCTTTATCTTTGGAACACATATATCCTCCCAGAACGAGAGGTTTAAAGCCGTAGACTTACAGGAAATACATGATATTTATTTTGAATTAGAACTTTTAATACGTACCAGTCGTGAACGTTTGCAGGGAACTTATATCTATTTCCCTGAGAGACGGGTGTTGCGGCCGGGCCTTAGGGAAATGTGTTATGTATGTTATCTGAAAACAATTAGAAGACCTGGAGAATTGGACCTTGAATTTAGAAGACCTGGAGAATTGGACCGTGAATTTAGAAACTCTGAAGTTGAGACCACATTGTGACCAACATAACGTAAGTCAGTTTCTAATTTACGTTACTATAGAATACATTTTGGAGAATAATCACAAGAGCTCCATAATTTAGTTCCACCTGCTCAATTCTACCATCAGACGTCTAGGCTTACGGCAGAGTATCATCCACGCTTTATAAACACCGTTCTGAACAGTTCTCTAAATTGTTCCTGCTACAGACTGCGAAAGAGTGGAATTCCCTGCCATCAATGTTTTCTCAATTCGTACTGCCTGGAATTATTCAAAACCAGAGTGCACAGACGTCCCGTAGGCAAGCGTGCTATATCCTAAGCTGCGTCTCGCTTTCCTTTTGCTAAATATTTAAAAAAAAGTGACATTAACGCAAAGTGACTAGGAGCGGTAGGATACGAAGAGTTGAAGATCTAATTCAATGACGTACTATTAGAAGCTTAAGTCCTGCAATGGGTGGGAATAGGCTAATGATGACGAAATATCAAATAATAGGTCTAGAAACAAAATACATGTAGAGGGTAGAATAACAAGAAGGTAGAATAAGGGTAGAGGGTAGAATAAAAGTAAATATCAACAATGTACCCACTTGTCCATGACATGAAGTAGTGTGCTAGCGTGTTATATTATGCCCTTTATTGGAAAGATACTTGCCTCGTGGCCAGCTGTCAGCAAATGCCTCACCACTCCGTCTCCGAGATAAGTGTGACTTTTCGCGGGTACCGAAAATATTACCAGCACCTTGTACGCTTCACATGTTATTGTGCTCAGTAAAAACATGTTCAGTAGAATTAATTTGAACATTCTCTGTCAAAAAAAATCTTGTATTTAAAAGTTCGTGGATGTAGAGACATGAAAATAACAAAACCAAAAGTACTACGTTTCAAGATAACTGCATACATAATGACCTTAAGGTCAAAAAAACGCATTTATGCTTCACTGTTAATCATGCAAGGCTTGGATGATACTTTAGCAACGTAACATCACGCCTGTAATCCCCGGATAGGTAGGCAGAGGAGTGTAAAACACTTCCGCCTGTCGCCAGTTACCTTTTACGGTCCATGATGGAATAGGGGGTGGAGTCTATTGCCATTTATCGGCCACCAACTCAGACTCCGAGCCATTGCTGGAAATGTTAACTAGGAATTCTAAATTAGAAAAATCCAACAGTGCCCGACCCGGGATTCGAACCCAGGACGTCTCGATTAGCAATCACGCTTGCATCTGCTCGACCAATGAGGCAGTCACAAAAATATTTTTACAAAAATGCCGAATGATACGAGTAAATTCGATAAAGGACAAATTCCTTCGAGAAAAGTTCCCACTGTCAGCAAGTTCACCGCTTAGTCTATCATTATATGTATGTGCCAAACTTTTAACCTATTTAACAGTATTATTTATTGCAATAAAAGCTTTATGACAGACTTTATATATACGTCGTTTGATTAACGATCGCATTGAAAAGTATAAGCAGGCTCCCACAACACAGAAATGAAAACCGCAACGCCATCGGTTAAGCGGTTAATAATATTAGCATGCACAAACAAACAGATAAATAGACAAAACTTCTAAAAATCCTTGTTTTGACTTCTATTACATTGATAAAAATATTTTGCCGTGGCTGTGGTCGAGGGCCCTGGTGCAAAACATGTAGCCCCTACATTTTATCAAGTCAAAATATAAATAAATATCTGTGAAGATTATAAACTTTACGCTAACCTCTAACGAATACGGAGGTAGCTTTGCATCTGTCTAGGAGTCCCTGGTAAACATTTTTTACCCATTGTTGTTCGACACGATCGATAGATGGCGGTATATTATAATGTACCGGTTTACTACCGCCATCTATCGATAGTATCGACAATTGCTGTTACTTGTTATATACCTATATTATTTTTTTTATAGTTTACAAAATAAGTATGTATATATAGAATATAATACAGTATTCTATAAAAATATTTTGTTGCAATAAAGTTGTAATAATTCATTTTATAGGTAACTTTTAAAAATCCTTCCCCAATTGCCTTAGCCCGCTAAATGCGACGGCAAATTTGCACAATACCGACCGCAAATAAGCAACACTGCACAAGCAACATAAAGAATAAAGGAGATGTCGCAAGTTTTGAATGGAAATGTTCGAAACTTCAAATGACATGACATGGTTAAAGTTGTTTTGCCACTGAGCCTATTTTATTTATATTCTAATGTTATTTATATTTTTCTTTGCTTATTAAATTTGATATTTTGCTTACTTACAACTGCCTCGCTAGTCGTATGGTGCAAGGGCTACTGCTAATCGAGAGGTCTCGGGTTCGATTCCCAGGTCAGGTACTATCGAGTTTTTCCGAATTAGTATTGCTACAACAACTCGGAGTCTGGATTTGTACCCGGTATATAGCAATAGGTTCACCACCTATTCCATGGTGGGGCATAATTTTTAACGGGTGGATCGTTGCAGGGTACTACACTCCTCTGCCACCAAATCGAGGAATACAGGCGTTAAGATTAACAAAAATACACTGAAATATAAAACATACTCGTAATCATCATATAAATATACATTATGTTTTATCTTTTTGAGTATATAAGATTGAAAAACAAGAAATGTTAAAGATGAATACTAAAAATTTTACTAAATGTATGACGAATCTTACTAATGCCTATGAATTTATTACCTTGCCTATCTCTTCGGAGATTACAGGTGTGATGTTACGTTAACAGCTTACACAACACATGTAACATGAAACACCGCTTGAAGACTTATGTGTGGCTTGCACGATTTTAATCAAAACAAGCGACTTTGATAAGATACAAAAAAAATTATGCAAGTTTTTATATCGATCTATATTATTCATTAATCTATATTAATAAAAATTATGGAGATATGCGTTGACCACGCATCACGCAAAAACTACTGGATAGATTTCAATTAAGTGCAATTAAGTCAATTAAGTCAGTTTTGTTGCTGAGACACTTGGCCCGTATCTAAAAACAATTTTCCAATGACTTCATTTAATATAAAGTTATTAAACCACTCGAAATTATATTTTATTTATTATAGAATATGAATAATATTGACTGCCTCATTGATCGAGTACTTGCGAGTGGGACTACCGGTCGAAAGGTCCTGGGTTCAAATCCCTATTGGATTTTTCTAACTATAATTTCTAATTAAAATTACTAGTAATGGTTCGGAGCCTGTATTTGTGCCCGGTATACGGCAATAGGCTCACCATCTGTTCGATGATGGGACGTAAACGTAACGTAAACGTCATTGGTGAAACGTGAGTGTGGGTTACATTGCTCTGCCTACCTGTTTAAGGATTACAGGCGTCATGTTACGTTATTTTGTATGTAAACGATGAAACGTATAACGTGGTTTACAAAGAAGTGCTTGAGGGAGAGCTCTACCAGTTTAAAATGCAATGAGTTTTTAGTATGCATGTTAAAAAAAAAACAATTTACTAAATAAAATAATCAACAACACTCCAAGCGACAAATTTAGAAACTCTATCAGCGAGAGTAGATTAACATGGTACATCAACATCAGCCTATTCCCGTCCACAGCTGGACATAGGCCTCTCCAGTAGCATACCAGAGCCAGATCTTTAGCTCTTCGCATATATCGTCACCCCACTCAGCTTATATACATTATCCACTAGCCGTACATACTTAGATCAGATCAGACATCATTAAAATAAGGCCAGGTCAGAATTTTCTTCAGTAGAGTAGCGTGTATGAAGACTTCAATGAATGTAGAGGAGAGAAAGTACTCCAAGATCTTAGCAAGTGGAAATCCTTAATATCCGCCTGTCCCAATGGGAAATAGGCGTGACAATATGTATGTATCTAAGAACAATGACATTTAGGGTTAGGTTTTATAGCGCGGATTTGAAAGTAAAGAAAAGAAAGAAAGAAAGTAACTTCACGCCTGTAATCCCCGAAGAGGTAGGCAGAGGAATGTAGAAACACTCCCACGTTTCACCAGTTACTTTTAAGTCC
>DWDV01002564.1:0-11470 GCA_018245615.1 Mimoniades ocyalus
CATATCCAGACTCCGAGCCACTACTAATCGAACCCAGGACCTCCCGTTCGGCAGTCGCACTTGCAACCAACACGACCAACGAGGCAGTCAATACTGAATACTGAATACTGAGAATACTGAATATATTTAAATAAACTTGATAATAATATCACATCAGTGTAAGAACGACATTAAGAACGAAAGATAATCGCATACAGGTAGGTAAATACTTAGTTACTCGAAGTAAGTTGGTAATAGTAACTCGATGTACAGTAATAAAAAACATCAATAAACGGAGTACTGTTATCACGTAAAAACAGTAATATCTTAAATCGGTCAAAATGCGCTTAAAAATAAAAAGGGCATGCAAATTTACTTTAGCAAAATTCTCATAAGCCAGACCGAGAAATTCATTACTGTCTTAGTGTGGCTTATGAGAATTTCACGGCAATAGTTAAGTAACGAATTTAATCATTTAATAATATTTTCCTCTAAGTAGTTATTCCTGTCCCAATTCGATCACACAGTGCGTACAGACCTTCGTGCTCACTTGAAACAGTAGGTAGCTCACGTTGCCAATCCCCATATCGTTATTACCTGTCTCGCGTTCGGCGCTGCCCAATTCAAATAAGAGCTTCCGAAGCTCGCCAACGCGTTGGCGGCCATGTACTGCCAATCCAGAAGGGCTACATTACTCGCTCCTTGTTCCAAATACGCTTTTACGACAGCTGTCACGGCGGCTCCGGTGGGGTGGCCTGCAGTATTATCGATTTTGGATCTTTACAGCGTCCTAATTTTTTCCATTAAATACATTGAAGATTTTTTGTCAACTAACAATTTACATTTTCTAACGTACCAGTATTATACGATTAGGTAGCGGTAATGAAGTTTAATTTCTTGTAATTTAAGTAACAATTATGGGCTAACCCTTCAGGGGAGACCTTTGTCCAACAGTGGACTGCAATATGATGATGATGTGCCAATAAGTACTCGAATTTAATTACCAGCTTTTATAATAAAACCAGCATTGTGATTACCGCAAAAACAATTAGAAATTGAAATCTAAATATATCTATTTTCGATAAGATAAGATAAAGCACAGGTCATATATTATAATTATATCAAGTCACGACTAAAAAATAGTGTATATGTATATTTAATTTTCTTGTATAATCCCGAAACCCCATTTTAATTTTGATCAGTGACTCGTGTCAGTCCGTCACACGCGTCACGCGGCGGGGGGACGGCGTCCGTCCAGTTGTGACGTGTTTTTAGTGGTATTATATGTAATACCGTTTTGATTGCTTTAAAACCCTAAATCCCTTTTTCTACATAATGAAATAACATAAAATCATACCATACAAAGAAACGTATTATTTCATTTGCTCAATAATTATGAAATCATAATCATAAGAAATTTTAAACAACATGCATTTATAAAGGTTAATATTTATAAAGGTTAATTATGTCATTTGTTGATATTTTAATGGTTCGGTCGGTCTATGAAAATTTATATATCTACTAATAGAGAATGCTACATTATGTGAAACTTTAAAATGTGAATAAATAAATATGATAAATAAATTAATCCTTAATTGTGCACTTCATCTACAATCATCAGTACCCTATTTTCGTCTACTGCTGGACATAGGCCTAGCCCAAAGAGCGCTATCGCATCCTGTCCTTACATCAACAATGTTACAATCTATGGTCATTAAGAATTGATTAACGCCACTGCAACAATGAACATCAATTATTCCGTAAGATTAGACAAGACTGTATATTTTGTATTAGAACAGTCATATGCTACAATATATAGTGAGTTTTTCAGGTTATTTAAGCTGAATAGCAAAAAGCTCTTTACTTAAAACCATGGTATAGAAATGCCTATTCACATCGAATTCCATAGGACCTTAAGCAGATTGTATACATCGAATTAAGTCTAATATTTTGAATACAAATTAGTTTACGTACAGTTCCTACTTGATAAGTGTATATGTGCCGTTGTCAGACAATTATGTTTACTTATTGCAGATTTAAAAACATACTTATAGTATATAATGTAAATAAAATGTTTATTCAAATGAATTTCACACACATACCAGTAAACCCATGGCTGAATATAACTGTTGTCTTATTCCAGTCATACCAAGTTGTTTTAAGAATCTTCTCGGCCTGCTCGATGGGTAGTTCAGTGTAATTTTCGAAAGAACTGAAAAATTTATTCGATTAACGCATTAATAGAATAACGCGATATAGTTCCATGTGTGTACTAACCCCTAGCTTTCCTCTTCCTGTTAACTTTACTAAATAACTTTTAGTCGATGAATAAAATGGTTACGTTTCTCATTAAGGCGTTATTTTTACTGCTTTATATTAATTTAGTTTTGTTTCCTTAAACCGTTCTACCAAATACAAAACAACAGTCGGTTTAGTGGTGCAACGTAACGCTTTGTAGGGAAATAGACCGACCGATTTGCTTTGATTATTGGAGTATATCCAGTTTCTATCGCTGTGCTAAACTGGGCGAATTTGTGCTTAATGGACTGTGTGTGTATAGACACAGAAATAACCTCCACTGAATATGTTTGTGTAGGTCTGCTCAATTTTCCACTAAGCAGGTACATATATTAAGATAGTCTTCTTTTTTGAAGGAATCTTATAATTTATCTTGTACTATCTGCTACACGGGACTTCGTCTTAAAACGTAGGTACTTAAAATATACTGGGAACATATTTTAAGTACAGAGTATGAAACTTTAAAAATATTGAAAACAAAAATATATATTGCGAATCTTTAAATTTACAATTAATTGTAGTGTTTTAAAACATCGATAACTGTCCATTAATGAGCTATCGTAATATTTTTTTAAGATAGGTAAAGGACAAGTGTATACGGAGAAAATTAAAAAAAAATCGAAATCTATCCAGTAGTCTTGGCGTTTCTTTGTATTAAAAACATTCGCATTACAACAACATTACGCATTCTTTGTATTACAAATATTTTCGGGTGATAGGAGAACGTTAGTGAAAACATCTAACTAACACTATAATCAGTCTTGGAAAACAAATATTGATGACAATACAAAACGTAAAATGTACATTAAAAATGTTCTAAGGATTATTGAAAGATACGCGACGTTCGCTGCTTCTTTGAGCAACGTAACACGTAACGTAATAGATATTTGCACTGCTCACGCCTAAATGGATATTGCTACCACCATGGCTAGCGAAAATTAGTTTCTGTTCTGCTTTTTCGCAGAGCAAGCGTAAAGATACCGCCTACCAGGACGGTATTTCGCGATTCGGAATACCCACGGCTATCCCGGTCGATACATCGCGCGATATTTTTCTTCGCCCCCATTGGTAACGAATATCTTGTATGTCTGAATAGGCCTTTAGGATTCTATTGCGTAGAAAAACCTATATGAAATTAAAGGTATATTATAAACCGCAAGTGCAGGTATTAGTCAAGACAGTTAAGACTTGACATAAGTGTTTTAAACTTAATGTCTTTGGAATACTGATAGTAATTGCTTCTAAATATTATTGCACGCTGTATATTACATTAAATAATAAATAAACAAAAATGTACAAAATGGTTTACCTGTGGTAAAATCTGAGCTTAACGGACTTTGCATTGTCGTCACATAGAACTGAAATAAATTTATATTTTAGCAGAATATTTTTAAAAAAAATCTTTGTACTGATATTAACATTATACAAATAATTCATCTAAATATTAATTCCTACATATTTCTTTACATTAACCATACACGTACGTAGGTTCCGTAGACATCTACCTCCCCGGTCAGTTTTAATGCCATTCGTATACAAGTACATATATTTCTTTAAGGAAAACATTCAGCAAATCCTGGTGTCGTGATATTTCGACCAACTATGTATGTATCATACAGGTAAAGTCAACTTTCGAGAGACGGTAGTCACGAAATTCCGTGTGTAAACATAACTCAATACCAAATTACATTAAGAAATACATTCTCTATCCCATTGTTTGTAAGTTTGTGAATTGAAAAAATGATTTTTATTATCAATATTTTATCTTCACATCAGGGTAGCAGAAAGTGCCGAATTCCAGAAACATCTGTTCTTGCAGATGTGTCGTGGTTTTTCTACATTCATGACTCTCTTCACACACGATACGTTCATACACAAAATTATTTCTAAGAGTATTAAATACATGCATCAATATATATGCTTACCAAATCCAGCGAATAAAATATAAAATACAAAAACGTTAGCGTTCATTTTGCGAATTTGCCCACACATTGTGTTTCTTGCGTCGATCCTTGCGTTTATATAGGGGCTGGTATCAGACTGTCCTTATTAGCACAGCATTTGGCATCCTTGACACAATCGACGCTGATACTGCCCGCTATTTGGCTAAGATTTAATTACTACATTCTGTAGCCTTAACACCTTTAGTAATCTCACTCACTGACGTCACCGTGACACACCACAGCAAAACATCGCAAAACTTTTACTGGTTATTTGAAGTGTTCGTCTGCCTCGTTAGTCGAGAAACTGCTGACTGAGAGGTCCTGGGTTCGATCCCTGGCGCGCGCATTACCTATTGGGTTTTTCTAACTTGAAATTCTTAGTTGCAGATCTGAGTCTCGATCCGTGCCCGGTGTATGGCAATAGATTCACCCACTGTCCCGTTGTTGGACGCAAACGTAACTGGTGAAACATGGTAGTGTCCTCCTCCGTCTACCTCTTCTGTGTTCACAGGTGCGCCTTATGTTACTATAAATCTGCGTTGAACATGTGCTAGGCACTTTATTTAGTTATTATTTTATTCCGTAGTATTAGTAACACCTTTAGTAATCTCACTTGATGACGTCACGGTAATGAGGTCATCGCAAAATTTTACTGTTCAAGTCTTCGTCACATATGTAAAATCATGACAAGTCGGTGTTTCGATTACCGTTATTCATGTAAAAACCCTTATGGAAATATTTATTACCCGTCGCAGTACTTCAGTGAAAGCTGTTTGTTAAACCACAATAAAATTATTTGTTTTATTTCTTGTTTATTTCTTAAATCACAAAATATATTACATTATTATTCTTACTGCACTATGTCGTCGCGCTGGTTCTCTTACGCCATAGACAGGAAGCACGGATTACCAAATATCTCTATAGTCTCTCTCACATCTGCACACCTGACAGGCTTCTTAATTTGTTATGTAGAAAAAAATAACATTACGTAACGTACGTCCCAAAGAAGTCGGCAGAGGGGTCTAGAATACTCCATGTTTTATCAGTTACATTTACATCACACTATGGAATAGATGGTGAGCCTATTGCCATACACCGAGCACTCATCCAGACTCCGAGCTACTACTAGAAAATTTAAGTTAGAAAAATCCAATAGTGCCCGACCTGGGATGTGAACCCGGGACCTCTCAGTCGCCAGTTGCGGGTTCAACTAACACGACAAACGAACAACGAGGCACTAAATATTAATAAAGTTTTTATAACATAACCAATCCAGGTCCCTCAAGAAGCAGACAGAGAAAACCGACTGCCAGTATTCTCTACAGACCTGATATCGTATCATATACCATTTATATTATCATTTTTACTTATATTAGTACCTATATTAGAAAACTATAACTGAATTCCAAAAATCTATCACATTTCTCAAAGGCTTAAACTGTAATATGCGCTGTTTTATCTGCGTAAATAATGCTCAAAATGATAACTACCAACCCAGTTCACGAAATATAGTTGTTAAAAAAATCATGTATTGAGGTCACAAGACGCTCGTAAAAAATTATGTAAATCCTCATTTAACATTCAATATTCAGTGCGATCTCTACTTATATTTAGAACGTAGAACATTTATTAGCTATCCGGTTTCTTTTATAATAGAATCAATAATAATTCGTGAAAGTTATTAAGGTGTTTACAATAAAGGACCGTATTAAAGAAGTCACTTTTGATATTTATTTATCATTACGGTTACGACTATAATTTTAAAAAGCAAAGGCGGTCAACCAAATAAATTGTACGTACGATGACAATGATGGTAATTCCTCGGCTCTTTTATCTTTCCAGTGCTATCAGGGCCATCGTCCGCCACGCGAGTCAAGTGCGGGTAACATACTTATGTATTTTATACGCCTTAGAGAATATTATCGGGAACTCCAAGCCGTCACAACTTCTTGCATGGTGGTTTGGCTTCACTACTAAAATTCCCATATTCGTTAAGAAGGTTCGACTATATTTATCGGATAATACGTTCGTTATCGTCATATACTGACGTTAGAGAAGGTAGGAAACGTAACATTTTCGCTTAATATCCCCAAAGAGGTAGGCAGAGGAGTGTAATTAGTGAACGATGTTCGTTATTTCAAATTAACTTAATGTGTTACTCGATAATGGCGTAACATCGCGCCCCAAGTTATGTTGTATGTCGTACATCCCATGGAATAGATGAGCCTATTGCCATACACCAGGTGCAAATCCAAATTCCGCGCTGCTACTGGGAATTTCAAGGTATGTAAACCCAATACTTTGCCCGACCCGGGGATCAAACCTTCGTAGGACATGAACCCCTTTCTACCCATGGTTCCATTACTCTTTGCTACAATATCTCAACACTGTCAGCATTAAGTTAATTTTACCGCACAAAACCTTGACATTATTACATCTGATAAGTAATGGGAATAGCTAGCAGGTAATATTTTTGTACGATTTAATTTAAGATTAATTTTGATATTTAATTCAACAAAATATTTTGAGGTTCTACCGTTACCTTGACATATTTAATGATGTCATAGAATCCGTTATCAATAGCAAAATTCGTTGAATGGATCTTTTTTTTGTTATAAACAATACAGGATTACAGGCCCATTGTTACATTGTATGAGTAATATTATTACGTACATAAATGTTAAATCATGCCTACAATCGTCGAAAAGCTAGGCAGAGGAGTGTTAACCAGTTACGTGTAAGTCCCACTATGGAATAGAGGGTGACCCTAATTTCATATTCCGAGCGCAAATCCAAATTTTACAATTATTTTTTGTGATAAATATCTAACGGTTGGCTGAAGGAACCGAGTAAACGGAATTATCTTATATAATTAGTTAACGTGACAGCGCAATATGTTGTTCATACAGCGCCACCTTTTGGCTAATATTATTATTAACAATAACCTGTCTAGGGCAGGGGTCTCAAACTCAAAAGCTAACTTGGGCCAAATAAACAATGCTCAACTTCAAGTGGGCCGCAAAAAAAATCCATGTTCATAGAAACAAATATTTTTATTTTGACTAATACATTGTAATAAACATGTATCAAGTTAAATTATTGTTTACATACTGATACTTGAGATTTCCTCTGATACTACCTATCCTATTTCGGGAGAAATTTTATTGGCCGAGACTACTTTAAAAATTGCCTCAACTTGAGCGTTATTAATACAGTTTCGGACAAGAGACTCATTTCTATTCATAACAGAAAATAATTGCTCGCACTGATAAGTACTTACAAATATGGAAATAATTTCGCGTCTGGTACTTGCTTGCCTTTGTGCGTGGAATAATTAGGGATCCGCATTGCAACAGCAAATAAATCAATTAGTAAATATTGTTGCGGCGACAAGTATATTATAATTTTATATGCTGATTTCGTTTATAAATCAAATTACTATTTTATTTTTACTTTGCGTCGGACATATTGACTGGGCCGCAAAACCGTTCATCTCGGTCCGCGGGCCGCGAGTTTGATACCCCTGCCCTAGGCGGTCCCTGCTAACACTATTGTAAAATATGTTATAATTTTATTCAAACTGTAATTAACGTGACTTCATAACTTTTCAAAGACAGTATGTACTTAACCCAACACACTTCTTGATTCTAAGTTATTCTTAGAGTCATGTTTTGATTAAAATTATACAATATAATAAATTTATGTAAGATTTGAAAGGTATGATTCTCAAGTTTTATAAATAGCTTTCAAGTAATATTAAATGCAACAAACGATATTGTAACTGGTGTACACTGGTTGTAACTGGTGGTGTTGCTAATTCCCTCTTCATTCAAGTAATAATAATCCGAATAATATGTATAGGTTTAGTTACTATATAATGTAAACTAATTTTTTTTTTATTTTTTTTTAATTAAATTTTATTACTTTCAATTTTATTCCATTCAATTTTATTCATTTTTATTCTCTTATTTATAAAATTTAAATTATTTTAAATTAAGTCGAAAAATTTAATGCATTTTAACAATGATTTTATGCATGAATTTGATTTGGCTTGTTAGATTTGAGTTGATTAGCAGGTAATTTTCGATCATTTTCTGTATTTTAATGTGATTTATAATGAAAAATAATTTTAGAGGTATACGCATATTTTCTTTAAAATTGTATAGACTGACATGGCAAATTATAATATTGAATAATAATATCGAATAATGTAAAATTACAAAAGTGAGTAATGTAAAACATTTTTTAGAACTAGAGCGTCTAAACTATGAATGTCGTGCCCACCTATAATTGCGGGTACACGACCCATTATTTATCGTGTGTGTTACCCATGTTTGTTTTTGTGTACCAAGTGTTGGTGAGCCTGTTTGATAAATAAATAAATAAATAAATAAATAAATGATACGTGTTTCAACAAGTATACAGATATAAAATAGTTATGATCGCAAGACTTGTAAAAAAATCTCATTAATCCTGATGGACATCAACCATTGGTTACATAAACAAAGAGATAGATCGCCAGTGACGTAATAAAGATCACGCTGCCTCCTCACCGACACGTGACTGACGCGAACGTGACACCCTCGTAAGCAAGAACAAACGTTGCATTCCCTTGTGATGTTCATCACGTTTACGTAGCGGCTTTTGGCCACTAATTATTTTTCAAACAGAATGTAAAAAGCAATTATTATACAATAAGTTTTGTACTAGTTATGTGTGGATTTTGTTTACATACTTACTGGTACCTTACATATTGGTATATAATTAAATTGTTTGCATAATCACATAACTTTTAATATGTTTGTTAGTTCATTTATCAGTTATTCTGACTGTATATCACTCGATTTTTCCAAAAATTTTTGACTTAAAATATGTGTAAACAGTTCATTGTTACGTCTGATAAGTATAGTTATTTTTTTAAGTTTTTGTCATACTAAACTTATAACGGTAGAAGGGTGTACTTAATGCATATTGTTTCACGGTCAACTACATATTGTCATAATAGCTAAAATATATCTTTGTAACGAGTTATATCAATGCGTGTATTAAAATGTTGAAATTACTTAGCTGTCTGCTAAATTTTCACAAATAACTCGCTGAACCAATTTTGATGTATTAGAATCAAGAAGCAGTCCACACTCGACGAAGGTTATGATTCTTTTGCTCGAGTAATTATTTTTTCTTAATATTAAAAAAAAAAAACTTTTTTACTCCTCAAGGCGAGAGAAAGGGCTATATAAAAATAAAATTTAAGTTATTTTCAGGCACAACGACGTTTGTCATAAATAAAATTGGTCAGGTATTCGTGCACATGTAATAATCATCCAAAAACAAATTCACACAATATAAACTTCTAAAATTGTAATTCAATGACAATTTTTGTTCCAACTCGGGTTCCTGGTTACCGATTACTTCTGTTGTCACAAGAATACTACCCTAAATTATGGACGCCGCTATTAGGTTAGAAAATAGTGCCCTTCTGTCCTGTCAAGTCAGAAAATACATAGATTTTTTATTATTAACTATATAAATGTCTATTCACAATATAAATGTCTAATCTTACATACCTTGATAGAATTATAAGCATACACAATAGCGCCTTATATTATAATAATAATATAACATATTCTATATGCACTATTATAAATTATAATTCATTCACTAATAGTGTGTAAATATACATTTTGCATACCTTGTTAGGTGGAACGTGGCGAATTTAATTTTTTGTAATAATGTAACAATTGTATACATGCAAATAAAATATTGACTTTGATGTTTATAGAAGCAGACCTTTGAAAATAAATATTAGCGGAGCCCATGAGTCTTCCTTGGCAGCACAAGACGGCATTATAGCATCTATACACGACTGACTGATTTTTGAATTGCTGTACCATGTAGAACAGCGTGACTCGCGTGTCAGTGTCACGTGGAGCTGACGACATGAACAGTCGACACGTTTACACGTTTCATTCACGTTTTTCCTTTAATATTCACTGATTACGTTAATAGAGAGTATTCATTGTGTTTTATTATACATGTAACGCTATTAAAAAATATTTATATTGTCAGTTGTTGGTGAGTGGTAACCGTTGCCTATAAACATTTGTAAAGCCAGAGGAATGTCTACTTCAATCAATACAACGGTATTAATTGAAGTATAGGTTTCTTCGGGCCATTCTTTATGAGCCTCAAATCCCAGTATAATGTCTCAAAAGGAGGAATGATGAAACTCATTGAGCGAGTTGATTTAGTTATTTTTAAATGAGTAAATTTAGTAAGCTGGAATTGTAAGGTATGTTAATTTAGTTATCATTAAATAGGATACCGTTAATGAGCTTTTAGAAGTAGAAAGCTTCAGAGGCTTCGCGGTTACCTTTCGGGAGAAGACGTAAACGGAAAATTGATTTTGTTATTTAAACATAGATAGGTATTTTTAAGTACAGTACTTACATTTATTAATAAAATATCTACTTTTTACTTGTGTCTATTATTAACAAAATTAAACTTCGTGTGATTTGACCACGACTATGTGACACCCCCCCTCTCCCCCACCCTCTGGCGCCAAAGCTGGATCCGCCCTTGTGTAATAATAGGATTATTAATGTATGTTATTATAATTAACATAGGCCAGCATGTTGGTATTAATTAGTAACTGTTTTATTCAAGATTTATCACAGATGTGTGATGTGTGTGTGATGTTGTAACTTTTGAAGCTGCATTTTTAATGCCATAGTCTGTGTTACAGTGATGTATATATGTAGTATGTTGTGAATGTACCAAGCAAATTACTGCGTTCGTTGTCAGAGCATAGTTATTTTCGCGGCGGACGGTGGCCTCAATCTTCGTATCGGGGAAACGACGACCTCAAGTCACGTGCGCGCAAATGCTTATGGTGGATAGGGTTGTCTATTCGTGGAATAATATCATATTCAGAAGTTTTTCTCCGGTATTAGTATTACATTGTGACTCCAGGTCGCTTACGGTGTAGGCAGAGAGCATGTAGTGCTAAATATCTCTGTCCTCACAGACTTGCCATGCTTTCTACATTTATCATTTTCTTCATGAGCTCCCGCCGGTTGCAGCGAGGTAGCACCTCGCTGCAGCCGGCGGGAGCTCATGAGGAAGGACCTCGTACAGGTCTGAAACTAGTCAGGCCACCCCGAAAAACATACGTGAGTCTAGCCGGTTTAATTCTCAGTCATATGTTAATGCCATTTTAAATCCCAATTTATTAAAAAATACTTCTGTAT
>DWDV01002565.1:0-11470 GCA_018245615.1 Mimoniades ocyalus
CATCATCATCATCAGCCTATTGTAGTCCACTGTTGGACATAGGCCTCTCTTGAGGGGTAAAAAGGTGTATCATTTCTTAAATATATAATACATTAAACTTATTTGAAATCATTTTGTCTCTTCAGAAATTAAAACGCGACTCAGAAGTCTGTAATCTTTATATAACAGTTTAACTTTTAATTAAGGTTATCGTTCGTGTCACACTAGTATGAAGGCGAACCATAATACATACAATAAATAATCGTGCGAAAATTTTCATTACACAGAACACCTATAAATTTGGGTCAATTGGCATAATTGAGAAATTACTATTTAACTATTTTGTTGTGGAAACAATAACTATCATTGCATTTTTTTTCGCACATGTGGAAAATCGGTGTGGAGTGGAGTTGTCAGTGAGTCGCACATAAATTCTGTCTTTTTACCGTCTCCGTCGGCTGTCGTGGGAAAATCTCGTGATTTATCGTTAGCGCTGAATGCATATGATATTTGTTTGTGACAAATATGCACATTAGGAGAAATAATCTGATTCATTCATTTGTCTGTTAATTGCCTCCATGTTTAAAATAAATTGAATTATTAGGAATCATTACTTCTCGATGTTTTGGGAAGCAAAGAAAAGGTGCATTGAGATTCTAAAATCTGTTAATACGTACTTTATTATCGTCGGATTTGTGTTTGGATGCTACTCTAGGTCTTGGGGACATTAGCATTCTTACCCAATAAATTGCCTCGGTGTTCGCCATAAGCAATTAAATGTAAATATGAATGTATATTAAGAGCTAGATTCAGGTATTCTACGTGACCTGGTGGAATGCGATTTGGTAAAATTAATTGTCAATATCTACAAGCTTCAGACATGATTACCATCAATTATCTGCTTGCTGCTATTATATATAACATATTAAAGCACAACAACAGTTCTAATATGGGTACGCCTATTTAGTTATGCAAGGAATAAACCGTTAGAGTATTTCTCATGATTAAAATGACTGTCTTTTGATTATAGTGTGGTGTGATTTAGCTGCTATCATTTTTATGTGGTTCTGCTGGGCATGGGTCTCTTCTTTAAATGGGAAAGGCCTGGTGTACATTCAGCTATGTTTCTTCAGTGGAAATTAGGGAAGAAACTGGTAACAGTGAATCAATGGTATTTATACAAAATTTGGTAGTAGTCCTAAAATAATGTTTTTTCCGGGTATCGCAGGGATAGTAGCACTTCTAGCTCTTGTCATTGTACTGATATATCTGAGTTCTTTGTAAAAGTTTTTAATTTGCTAAAGTCCACGGCTTAGGTGTCGGCGCCTGGTGCTTCTAGTAAAAAACAGGATATTCTCATTTTTCTCCAGCAGTTAGAATGTTAATTATTTTAAAAAATAAGTGTGTTTTCCTTACTGAACTCCATAGCAGTATTCAGGTAATAATCGTTAGCGTTATCAGCCGCTAATGTACCAGCTACGTGTGCCAGACTAATGAGAGTTATTAATTTTTCAGATTGCGGGTAGTTTGACGTCGCTTAGTTTCATTTTTATTTGTTTGTATGTATGCTACAAAAAAAAATGTTCTTTTCGTTATTATTTTTATCTTCGTAATTGTTCTTATCGTTATATACAAGCCTTGGTTCAGCAGCTAATTAACCTCTGAAGAAACAGTCAAATAATTTCGTATTATTTTTCATATTTTTATATTATTTCATGGTAAAATCTGAAATTGTAAAATTCCATTAACAAATGTTGGTGATTTATGTATGCTTTCTGCACTGCGAAATTATTAATAAGACTCTTGCATTAAGAGGTCGTGTTGGTTGCAAGCTCGATTGCAAGATCGATCAGGAGGTTCGTTGTCCAAATCGTCGGGACCTACTGGATTTTTCTAATTAAGGTTTTTGTAGCTGTGACTAGGAGTCTAGAAATGTGCGCGGTATATGTAAATAGGCTCACCACCTATTCTATAGTGGGAGGTAAACGTAACTGGTGAAATGTGGGAGTGTACTCAATTCCTCTGCCTACCTCTTCGGGGATTGCAGGCGTGATATTACATGTTATTTTTTGCATTAATAAAACTTACGATAATTACTTTTGATAGTACTCAAATGTTTATTACTTATTTTTTCATGGTAGTCAAATCCTCCAATATTATTTAACAAAGACATTCATAGCCAATAGAATTTTAAAGTCTGTGATTATGTAAAGTTACATGGCAGGTTATTGAATACAGTCACCCATAAACGTCACTAGTGAATGTTGCGAAATGTGAAATAATATTTTAAATATTTTATACATAATATTGCTATATCTTGTCAATGTCAAACATGCTTTTTAAATGTAGGTACTCGTGGTTGTACATCATAATACCTCACTTCGTTATTTCACGTTCTCGCTATCGAAGAAACGAAACGAATGGAAGCTGTTTACACATTCAACAATACATTCTCGTAATACGAACCCATTATCATACGTCCAATTCAAAATCAGAACTGCATTCAAATTGGATAACCATACATCACCTCCGCGCGCGTCGACCAACTTAAAAACACCCTTTTAAAATTCCTTGCCATCGAAAACTAATCCTTATTCCAGTGAAGGAAGGTATGCAAAAGCTTCGGAAAAAAGTAAGAACGCCGGTCCGTTGCTGTGATGTCATATCCGGATGTCAGATGTAGGCGTTGGTGCAGAAAATAATGTGTCAAGGGGATTCTCACCTATACGTTGGTAGCACTGAGGCTTGACAAGACAATCAAAAAAGTTTTTGGGCGTCTTTTCATTATTTACAAATAGTTAACTATATAATTAATATGTGATTAGACGACATTTGTAGTAATATTTGTAGAGTACAACTAGTTTAAATAAATAATTTAAAAGCCTGTACTGTAGAATAAAAAATATCTTGTAATAATTCAGGTAGGTATACCAACCTTTGATGAGCTCATATAATACATAGGTCAAACATTTTACATTTTCATGGCTAATTAGATATTTAGGTACTACTAAACTAGCTTGTTGGTCGTGTAGGTTGACGCGCGACTGTCGATCAGGAGGCCCTGGGTTCAAATCCCGGGTCGGGCACTACTGGATTTTTCTAATTTAGATTTTCTAGTTGTGGCTCGGAATTTGGAAATGTGTTCGGTGTTATGGCAATAGGCTCACTATTTATTCCATAGTGGAACGTAAATGTAACTGGTGAAACGTGGGAGTGTCTTACACTCCTCTGCCTATCTCTTCGGGCATTACCGGCGTGATGTTACATATGTTATCAAAGTAGCTAATAATAATAACCCTAACTACAACTAAAAGAAATGAAAATTATTACTCAGCGAAGAAGCGCTATGGTGTCCTTCAATGACATTTGGAACAAATATTGTGGATAAAAAATAATTTTATTTCATTATTTAATTAAATTAATACACGATAATAAAAACTTAAAAGTTCTTGCACTACAACTCTAGTCCACTGCAGTTGAGCCTACGGTTAAAATATCTAAATGGATCGGAAAAATGAAATGTAAAAATATTCACGAGCAAAGCACGGTCCGCCATTATTTCTTCAGTTGAATGCGACACGCACGCCGCCTGGCGGCCGCCCGCTCGGTACTCACACACTTTGACAGCATGCGCAAGATGGCCGCCCAGATTCACGCCTTCCCCGCCAACGCTTCATTGCACAAAGCACCGTAACAAAACTGCATTTTCTCCTCAACTTCCTTCCACAAATTCAAAACTCATTTGCATAAATAACAACTTGAATCTCCTCAGCTCACTTCCGCGCACTTCGCTCACGATCGTTGCGACGAACGAACCGAACTGGAGAGTTTCGAACCAAACGGTCGCACGTTACGCACTGCACTAATTAATCACTAAATCACTAATTAGCATCACGGAGCTATGTCTTCAACGACAGCGGACCGTCGAATGAAAACCTCCACCATGTTGTTACTGAATTTTATACTCCATCCCAGTCAGCAGAGCCTCCAAGTTTGCCTCCTTCAAATTCGTTATGCATACAGCACCAAGGGCTGTTGAATACCGTTCGCGTTTATTTATGAACAGGCAAACTTCTGGTGGCTGGTGGGACGTACAAAATACAATATAGGCTCGCCTCCCGGCTGCGAGCTAGCAACTGCCGCGCCACGCCGCTCGACAATGCATACGATCGCTGAAAAAGGGCTTTTTATGTATTCAACTTCACAACTCTGTAGCTCATCTGCAAGTCGTATTATGGACCTAATTAACAAGTTAATATGGACGATCCGGGGCCCGCGTCTGCGCACAGCCGTTACAGCGTCGATGTTAGCGAAATTTTTGAAATTCTCACGCGTGTCATCGGATGCACCGTCTCGCAAATTGAAAATCCAAGTTTTCCAACGATATTTACATTTACCTGTGCAGAAAACTCTTTTAAAATTTTGCCGCGGCGGGTACCGTTGCGTTCGCGATTGCGACTTTGCAATGGTAAGGAGCGTTCAGAAATTCCGCCCCGCCCGACACCCCCATCACAAAGTATAATGATATCGTCGCCGGCGTTATTATGGGAGTCGTCATAAATATTTCATAGAGAAACGAGGGCAGTAATGACCGAGTGACCGCCGATCGTTGTTGACTCCTGAATCGACGGGTGGTCGTCCGATTATCCTCCTGACTCGACGAAAAACTCGCTGTACTCGTACCTTCTATCTGATACCTAACAGCTATTATTTAATAGGGTTTACAAAATATAAAGCTGCTAGTAATACCTACGTTACCGTAACAGGTAACGAGACAACTTGCAAGTATGTTAAATCTTATAGAGTACATTGAGAAAATGTTAGCTTTTAATCTTGATTATTCAGTTGATTAATCTAAAAAGGCAAGAGGCATATCTTGAAAGAAATGGTGAATTACTGGTTACAATTTCTAATAAGAAACGTTACAATACAAAGGACCTCGTTATAATGCTGTATATAAGTTCCAAATATCTGATGAATTTCTATACGTCAGGTCGTCTTTACTGACGACAATATTAAATCATATGTTGAAGCGAAGTAATATTCGTAGAGAATGTTCTTTCTGTTCTTTCCAAATGTTCCCTCGAAATTAATACATCTATTGATTGGCGTACAAACTTGATTTGCGCACACTTTACAACTGTAAATAGTAAAGTTGGCTTTCTGGGGGAGTTCGTGGAGCATGGATCCAAGCCAAGGTGCCTAATTACCCTGGGTGGACAGTACGTCCTTTGATCACGCCGCTTTGATCGGGATCTAGTGAGCTACAGAGCAATGCGGACATTCGCTACTTGGTAAGATTTTCAAGATTTTATAGCGTCAGTGATGGCCCTAATTTCAAAATACTGGTAGTATTTTGATAGGTTTGGTCCATTTTCTTCTTACATGTTAAAACTATAGACAAACAATAATTGCAGTAATTTCCGTATTTAATTAAGATGCTCTGGTGACGGTCTATAAAATTCTCACAACAATTGTGAGAACAAGAAATTGTGTAACAAACGACAGCGTTAAGTGAATCATATTTATTTCATTAAACTCACCCCGGCAGATAAAGTATTGGTTAATCAATGGCAGAGTGTGACTGAAAACAGTAGTTTATCCGTATATATTTTTATAAAAGTGTCCACAGTGGCGGTGGTACGAGAAGCGATGACGTCAAATTGGCCGCAGGAAAGAGTAAGTTAATTGATTAAAATGTTAATGATGAAATATGATGATCATAGAACTTTGAAGTAAATGTATTAAAGGCGAATGTATGAAGGTTCTCTTCAAAACATTGTTTAGGTCCATTTTACTCGTTAGTTCACAAGCCAGCTAGCTAGTCGCTAGTCGCACCGATCTCCTTTGACGACTGAAACTTGTTACAGTTCGTATTAAAATTCAAAAACGACTCACGAAACTCTGTCTCGATTCCTGAAAACATTATACAGAGGATTTGAATAATGATTTTGTTTTAGTCTGTGCACACCTCGCTTAATATATGCGAGAAGGTTGTGCCGTCCCTAACTTTGTAACGTGATTTTTGAAACCACTTAAACGGTTCTAAAACTTAATTTCCCAACGACGCTTGTTTTGTAAAAGCTGTTTATAGAACGTTGGGGTTTCGGTGTGGACGGCTAAAGTGTGAGCATGTCGAAATATTATGTTCTATTTGTACTAAATGTTTTCATTTGGGTTCATATATTTCGGGTGTGCTGGCAAATTATTCAACGGATTGTTCTACTCGTGTATTAAGTCAATAAAAATAAAATCTGCTGGGTTAAGCAACCGTTTGTTAAAAAATAAGTTTTACTTTAACCAGAATCGTTGGTTTCTGAAACATTTATCCACACTTATTGGGATTTATATGAATGCCACTCCAGATAGTTTATCCGAAAATATGATGTTGACGGACTTCAATCTCTAGCGTTTTTATTTTAAGTGCTTACTTCCTGTACTGACAAGTACCTACGTAAACCAACTGTGTGAACCGCTAACACACAGTTTTAACCACTAGTCCGTTAACATAAAGTACACTCGTTGTACACGAGTGGGCAGATGTAACTTGGCGTCATTTTAGCGAGTGATTCCTCTCAGTTTAGTCATAAAAATGTTAATGCAGCAAAAACAAACAGCGTAATGTATGCGAGGGGGAATTAAACAGAAGACGTCCATTCCCCGTGCGTCGCAGATAAAATAAAACTGGCCAAATTGAATGGCTCGATGAAATTGATTTTGTGGTGAGTGTACTACACTTGTCTAATTGAATAAAATTACTGTTGTCTGGTGGCTTCAGACACTTGTCGTAAATAGTGGCTCGGCAATCTTTGGAAACATTAATTCGGTATTTGGCGTGATCTTGCTAATTAAATTTTCTTTCAATTTATTTTAAAGTTGATTGTGCTTGTAATTCGTACACACAAGTTTATACCGATACCGAGTTGAAAGGGTCATACAATAATTTTGCGAATCTGAAATGAATAAGTACAAAGTAAAAACTTCTAGTATAAGTCATATCCGAATACTTAGCGTGAAAAGATTATGATTATCAAAAGATCTCTTCACAAATCACTACAGATTGTAATTTGGGACTACTTATTTAGTTACACTTAATAATATTTTCATACACCTTTTCTATTAGAATATTAGATCGACAATATTAAACTACTCTCTAACATAAACATTTTTTTTTTAATCTTATAATATTTACCTACACCCTACCAGTTTCATCAGCATGAAGTATCGGCCACCCTGTATATGATTATCGCGGGTGATAAGGCTCAAAGCGATTCTCGGTCGTTATTTACAGATGATTGATGTTCGGAATATTGTTGGGAAATCAGGTGGAAGTGGCTTCCGAGTGCGAGCAGGATGGACTATTCGTAGACTTTTCCCTGTTTAGGATGTGTTTGGTCATCAGGAGTATGCTTCGAATATATTTCTTACGAGCTGAAGAGTCAGTTATACATTTGCAATATTTCTATTATGTACATCTATTACTTACAAGAATCGCCTTTATAATTATAGGTAATAATTGTCGATTTTGCACATGTTCTTTTTACGGATATCATTTTCTGCACATTAGAACCTTTGAAAATACTTGGTTTTATGTGAATTTGGAAACCAGTTTTCTAAGTTCCTTCTTACATGTTACGTTACAAATACGAGTATTACGTTGTTATGTTGGCGTTCTTAGCGGTAATTAGAGGTCAGTAAATCTAAATTTAATTTTTCATTTTTAGCGAGACTTACGAGTAGAATCTAAGTTTGGCCACGAAACACCATATACGTAAATATCGTGCCTGCCTGTAAGAGTGACTCGTTGGTCGAGTAGTTGTAAGAGTGACTCGTTGGTCGAGTAGTTGTAAGCGCAACTGCTGATTGAGAGGTCCTGGGTTAAAATTCCGGGTCGGGAATTATTTATTTATTTACCTTGAAATTTCTTATAGTGGCTCGAAGTCTGGATACGTATGTGGCTGGTGTTTGGCAATATGCTCACCACCTTTTTAATGATATGAAGGAAACGTAACCGGGGAACCGTAGGAGCGTACTACATACACTTCTCTGCCTCCTCTGCATCGACGGGGATTACTAGCGTGATGTTACATAAGTATCATTTTCTCTCAGTTACGTATATTATTCCAGATTGCTTTAGCACTATTTCTTATTTTTTAATTTGAAAATAATTTTAAAACAAATTCTAATATATCAGTAACGTTTAAATTTTCAAATATTACATTTATATTTTTCACAACGTTTTCATTTCTATTTCATTCTTTTCGTGATATGTGAACGTTTTGTTTCATAAGTACCTAGAGCTCGAACCTCTCTAAGCGTTGGAAATAAAGGGAAAATGATAGATTTCCGTCCAAAATGCTGCAAATTATTCAAATTAATGCGCCGGAGAGGCAAATCTCGGTTCTACTGTTTTATTTTGCAAGCGATAGATATTTCGTTTTCCTTTGATTATTTAGAGAACAAATTCTTGGTTGGCTTATTGGTGTTCTAATTAACGTAGAGTCTAAAACGAATACGTCCCAATTTTGTTCAGTAATGAAGCTGCCGAGGTACTCTTGTAAAGGATAGGTATTTTTTATTTTTTCATCCGCTCTAAATAATGCTGGTAATATCGTTCAATGACGTATCATTGTAATACTCGTAAGTATGATCAATTAAGTCACGGTTGTGGCGATGAGAGTTTATATTGATACATTGCTAACATGCACATAATATTTGTATAATAAGCATAAAAAATAATGATTTACATGTTTAAATCACTGCTATAACTGCATGAAGGTGTTAATATAATATTTATTTATTTATTTATCCTTTATTGTTGTTAACAAAGGGCGGAGTTAATGTCAATTGGCATTTTCTGCCAGTGAACCCAGGTGATGATGAGAGGTTCGGGCAGGTACACTGTACAGGTGTAAAAACATATATGCATATACAGAATATATGAATATAATCAAATTTATTCTGCGTAAGGAATTTGAGTTTTATCATCTAAGTGTCTTATACCGTCGTTACCTCGCCACGTCATTAAGTCTACAGCTCTATATCTATGTACGTTTGTATGTATGTCGGGCTGTACCCTCAATGAAACGAATTTACATAGAAGAACTTAGCGAGGGAAAACAAAAAGATAATGCTTACTTGATTTTTCCACGACGCTCGGGTCCCGTAGCTTAGTCCACGTTTTTAATAAGTCATCTAGTTCCCACAACTGGGAAAAACTTCATATTCGGCTTTTTTGATTACTTGCTCTTAACTGTCACTTTTTATCAAAAGTTCAAAAGTGACAATTGTCATATTGCCAGGTTTTGTTTGTGCGTGTGTGACCACTGGTTTTTGGCCGTCGCTTACAACTGATACATTAACGAATCATATAAATCACACTGCGTCAAATTGAAATGGAAGTTGTCTTAAAATGGAAAATAAAGGCAACAGTGTGGTAAAAACTGTATGACAGGTAATAACAACATAAATAGACTTCATATAAAAATATTACCTTATTGGGCAAGGATATCACAGCATAAATTACAACATCTATAGGTCGAGCTGCATCACGTAAAAATACTACGGGCATTAAGTGCTTTGATTATCTACTCGCATTTGACGAAATTCTCGTTATGTCGGTTTGCTGCGTCTAGGCTTTCCGTTCGATTTTTGTGGTTGTGTGTAATATTGATTTATTCTGTGCTAGTATTTATAAAAGCAATTATAAAAAAGAAATAAATCAATGTCCATTTTAATGTCAATTTTAACCAATGACGCGATCCAGCCTGATATGAAGCGAAGATGCGTAGAAGCGTAGATTCCTGAGACGGAATTATACACGTGCTTGAAAAATGTATATTCATTAATTATGTCCTTGCTTGGAAGAGGAAAATTAGTATAAGATTCATAATTTTAAACAATTGTACTTTTCATATGAGGCAGTGTGATAAGATCAGCTTTAAAATGTCTTCAGCTACTTTGCAATATAAATATTTTCTCGGGTTTCATTACCCGAGAGCTGCTGTAGAACCCTGAGAGCGTAGGCAAAATTTAACTTTCTTTAGCATCTGTGAGACACAGTTTCAGTTCATTTGCGTTCAAATGTATATAAAAAGTTAAGGTGCTTCTCTCCCCGCTGTTCTTAGGGAGTTTTGAATAATGCTCGCCATTCGTTATACGACTTCATGAAAGTTTTCCAAAGCTTGACTTGTACTGATTGCATATGAAGAATAAACTGAGTTTCAATTTATCAACCGCTTTTTTACTGTTTTTTTAGTATAAATTAATAATATTATAGATTTATTTATTGTTTACTTAAATATTTGTCTGCCTTTGAAATGTTCCTTTCTATAAATACTATACAATTGTTTATATGTATACAGGTATAATCAGATTATTCGCAATATAATTTGTATAAAGAATATCCAGTGCGGGCGACAAAGGTTATTTTTATCTCAAATAACTCCAGAAATAGCTCGTAATACTATAAAATCTTAGAAATATGCTACATATTAATGTACCTTACGCATTTAAGGTATTAATTGTTAATTTGTTATATTAAAAACTTGCAATGAACATATACTTATGAAAAATTAAAATAAGGTTTATGGCTACATCAATTTGATGCGGGAAAATATGCAACTTATGCAGTCGCCGTTTTAATGGCCGCTTTAAGTTTTTTTGAATAATGCGGGTGTTATGGACCGAAATATGGTTCATTTGGCGGGAACAGTTTTGTAAGTGAATGCTGAAATCATATTCATATTTTTTCCGCCTCAAATGCTCTCGACGCCCGATTTGAATAAAGTGCGTTGACTTTGTTCCGTTATATCATCATCTTTGTTCATCTTTAAACAGAACATATTTATAAGTATTCTAATGTAATTATTATTATACAGTAATTTATTTTTTGACATTCATGAAAACGTACCATATAAAATATGTGTAAGAATACCAATTACATAATTTAATTTGAGTAAATCAAAATTTACCTACGAGTATGTAGGTGTCATATGCCAAAATGGCTCGTGATATTAATATATATTAAATGCCGTACTTAGAATACCCCATTAAAAATTAATTTATAATAGAATTTTGAAATGTTTTACAGGATGATAACGATATTTCTCTGTAGTTGTGACTGTTAAAAGTACTAATTGTATCAGCTACGAAATGTGAACCAAAATCCGATGAAGTCTGAAACGTTTAAGAATTATAAAATAAAACTTGTTTGATTACATAAAAATCAATTATCCAATTTTAGTATTATTTAGTAACAAGGCTACTACAGCCACGTTGGTTGTGTTGGTTGCATGCGTTACTGCCGATTACGAGGTCCTGGGTTCATTTCCGGTCGGGCACTATTGGATTGTTGTAATTGAGATTTTCTGTTAGTGGCTCGGAGTCTGGATATGTGCCCGCGGTATGCCAGTAGGCTCACCACTTATTCCATACTGGCACGTAAAAATAACTGGTGAAACGTGGGAGTGTGCAACATTCTTCTGCCTAC
>DWDV01002566.1:0-11469 GCA_018245615.1 Mimoniades ocyalus
TAAGCCCCGAAAAGGTAGGCAGAGGAGTGTAGTACACTCTCACGTTTCACTAGTTACGTTTACGTCCCACTATGAAATAAGTGGTGAGCCTATTGCCATATACCGGGCACATTTCCAGAAAATATAAATTAGAAAAATCCAATAGTGCCCGATTAGGGATTTGAACCCAGGACCACAGGATCGGAATTCCCGCTTGCGACGAACACGACCAACGCGCAATACGCGTGCAGTAGCACTGCACATGATAAATGACTCTGATAAAGATCTCATTAAGATGGTTAATTCTAATTATAATTACTGTTAGGCGAGAAAAAATAGACCACTTTTTGAACTGTTCACTGAAAACTTGTGAACACCCAACCACGGATAAAATACATAGATTTTGCAAACCATTGCAAGGCATTCAGTTTATTGTATCTAGAAAAATTACTGAGGGATGGTCCTACTTTTCAATGGACAATTTTAATAAGACGCAACTGATTCTTTTGTCCAGACCAAACGTATTAAATTGATCATTCGAACACTTCTCACTTATCTGACATCATTAAAATACAAGTTTACTGTGCTTTATAAAACAGAACGTGATGTTTTCCAAATCGGACAGGTTCGCCCAAAGACAGTATTACAGAGTGTCCAAGATACAGTTATAAGTGGACTGAATATGGATCGCGTGGGTAGACCACAAGGATAAATATTATTACGCTACAACGGTTTTGTGTGCCGGATTAGTGACCATTATATTTTAATTTATTATACTATAATTAAAGCGATGACGAAGTTTAGGATCTCCCATAGAAGTAGTATATCTTTAGGCTGAGGTAGCTTACTATCTGTAGATTTTGCATCAAAGAATTATTCAAGAATTGTGTCCTAGTTGTGCAGCGGTTACCTCCGCTGTCAAATGGTGGGTTGATGTTTCCACTGCTATTGTTTTAATGATGCAATTTATGTTGTGGTAAATTTGTGAAAATCTTCGATACCGTGATTCGCGCAAACGTGAGGCGCCATCTGTTATCGAATAATGAAAAGTTGTTATGATACATCCAATTTGATTAAAAATTAGTGTAATCTGGTATTTTTTGTTCATTATACTGAGCATGTGTCTCTGTTATTCAATAATTTGGGCCGTTTAACATGTTCTACCAGCTATCGGACTAACGGCTAACGGATAACGGATGTCGTAATATCGTAATAGAGAAGTACTAGTTGTCGTGCACGTAATGTTCGAGACTGTTTTACTTCTTTGCCGTTAGTGGTCAGCCGTGGAAGGACAATTACCGTGTACCGATCTAGTTGCCCAATATATAATTTTAGCCACAGTAACGAGTTGACGGTTTTAATATTGATAAGTAGGTGTATATTCTAAGTGAGTTGTTAGTACATATTCTAAGTACGGAGCGAATGGCTGAGAATGCGGAAAGGATTTGTATAGACTTGAATAGTTGTTGCTAGAACGGTTTCATTAGATAAGTTGTATTTTGTTTATGTTTAGGAAGTATTAATTGTAAAATTTTAGTTATTCTCTGTTAGCTGATTATTTTAGTAAAATTTATACAATTTTGCTTTTGTAATTTGAGATGATGGTGTCGGGAGGAATTGGGCTAGTATATGTTCTAAAACGAATCTGAACTAAGTAACGAAATAAAAACGATTTACAAGTAGCACCTAGGATATAGCAGAAAATGAAAAGATTATTTCAGATTAGGTTTATACAAAAGTTATTTTCATTACATCCTACTTGAAATAAATGTAAACGACACATTTCATTGAAAAGCGCATCAATAGCGAAGCTCGAGAAATAAACGTACGTAAATACGAATATGAAGGAACATTTGAATTTGGAACGTACGTGATATTACTTAAATCGTTTTTGTAACCGACCAGCGCTTCTTTTCTCCATATTATACTACCAGTAGCAAAGAGATAGAATTGTATAGTAAATAATATAACAATCAATTATGTACTGACTTTATGTTCATACCTCTACTAATTCTCCTTGATAGACTTGTTTGCGAATGGCGAATAAATTAATAAAATTATACATTATACAATACCACAACCCAAACGGGAGGCAACTGCTGCATCCTTGAACCTGTTTGTGGCGAGCGGTGTTACAATTATTCGCCTTCATTTCATTTTATCATATAACGTTATTAACATTATGCGATACGATTATGATAATTAATTAGGATAAATTATCAAACTAAACTGAACTTATGATAATTACATCATATTAAATTAAGAATTGTTATCCAAAGATCGGCAGTTGTTTTCACTTTTAAATTTATGTATATTAATAAAGGTAACACTACAATTGTGAAATCTCGGCGTAATAGAGTATGCTTCATATTTGAGGCTGCACCAGCAACTGTGAGGGAAATAAACTTTAGTATATTATTTGACTGGTATAAAATCGTAGGGTTTAAGGCTTATTTACCTCTGCAAGGGCTTATAACGAGATTTGAGCCCTATTACCTGATAACAATGACCTTAATCAACTTCTTACGCGCCCTCAGGTGCTGTCTTTTGATCACAAAATTTATTTATAGAGCTAACTTGACCACGACTCAACTGCACTCGGCTTTGCTAAGTTTTTAGATCTGTTGTAATCAGTACACGCTTTCAAGACTTAACAAATTTCGAAAAATTTGTAACGGGTACCTGTGGTCATTTGATGTTGATGAAAGTAAATTTACAAAGCTTCGTTTTTATAACAATGCTTGTTCTGTAGCATATTTTGTGCATTCTGCCAGTTTGAAATATGGTACAATTTCATAGACATGAAGAGGTAGGACATAATAGGCAGGTGTAGTACATTATTTTATCTTCTCAGAATCTGGCGTGCTTGAATACTAGCTCAAGTAATCATTCCACAACTGCTGATGTTTATGCTTCTTTGTAATACTCGTATTGACCATAATGAAATTTCTCCGTGTAGAAATGCTATAACAATAGCATATGAAGTTTTAAACACATTCGTCTATTTTACTGTGGGAAACTTTTTCGGTGAAATTTAACTCGGCTTTCACCAAAAACTGTGGTACTATTAAACTAATGTTGATTGTTTTTTAATTAACAAAAACATAATAGTGGCCTACAATCAACGCAAATAGAAATATGTAGTAAGCGTTTAAAAGTTAGTCTATTTTTATATACCTATGTAACTAACAGTATAATGAATATGGTTGTCATTATTATTATCATCATCTAGTGATGAAAATGAAAGTTTATTGTCATCATCATAATAGTCATAATCATCATTGTTATCATCATCATTGTCATCATCATCATTGTCATCATCATCATTGTCATCATCATCATTGTCATCATCAACATTGTCATCATCATAATCATCATTTGTACCTACTGTTATTGTCATTATCAACATCCTAATTGTCGTTGTCGTCAATACAAGCATTAAGTACTTTGATCATTCCACTGTTGGATACTGGTCTCCCGTCAGAACGAGAAGGGTTAAGGGCGTGGTCTCTTAAAAGGTATCCAGTAATACGCAAGGATACGCAGTCATATGTATAAGTACATGTGTAAGTATACAATATTAACTAAGTAAGCATTTGTGTAAAGGTATTTATGAATAAGTTAGAGATGAGTATGTAATCCATAATAAAAGGTAGGCATGTGTATGCAGTCTAAGTATCAGCCAGGTACCACAGATACACAATGAAATGCTTATATATTTGCCAAGGCAGTTACATACATTTAAAATTTTGTATATATTTGGATAAATTAACATCAATAGAAAATAAATTATAACTTACTGCGACGAAAATATGCGAGAGAAAGTAGCAAAGAAGTTGCAGATACAGTGGTAAGTGAAGGCTGTATATAAAAAGATACCTACTAGAATATTATAATGTCTAATAGCAATTATCATCTTATTACGTATAACTCATGTTCACACATATTATAATTATATAAGTTTAATTAGAGTTTCTCAGATTAATGTTTAGGTCACTATGTTACGAGTTGATAAATCGTGGGTAGACAAAATGTATGTGTAAAATTTATTGACATTTAGAAGTTTTGTTCTTTATTAGAAGATTCAATTTGCAACTTCATGTCATGTTTCGGTTTTATATAGGTATAGTTTATCATTTGCGGTCAAAATGTTTAGCTGAGAATTGATTACGAAATTATGACAATTAGGTACAATGTTTTTTGGAATATAACAGTGTTTGATTTATATATGTAGATAAAAGGTTTAAGCTGTTTAATAACGTAGCTAGCCGTTTTTTACTACAACGGATTCTTTAATACAGCTACAACAAATATTATGTACATGTTATTTACACAATTTGAAGAACAGTGCCATCTATGGGCACATGACTAAACACATAAAAATCTATTTTCGAAGTAGGCTATTAACAAACTGGTGTCACAAAATTTCAAACTTGTTTTTTTACGAATAATCGTGAAAATACGTCTTCCTTAGGCATTAATCATTGAGGTCATGGTCAGTTTAAAAGCTGTTCGTTGAAAGACATTAGTGTGTGCTTTAAATGCCTTAAGCGATTTATCGAAGATATTATTATTGGGCTTTTAGATTTATTCTTATTACAACAATCTGTATACTAATTGATTGCCTCGTTGGTCATATTGGTTGCAAGTGCGACTGCCCATCGAGAGGTCCTGGTTTCAAATCTCAGGTTGGGCACTAATGCATTTTTCTAACTTAGAGTTCCTAGTATTGGCTCGGAGTCTGGATATATGCCCGGTGCATGCCAGAAGTCTCATCGCTTTTTCCATGGTAGGTCGTAAACGTGACAGATAACATGGAAGTGTACTACACTCCTGTGTCTACTTCTTCAAGGATTACAGGCGTGATGTTACATCATCAGGCGTGATCATACATTTATAAAATAAAAGTAAATCTTATTTGTGTTGTCGACAAATGCGATCATATCCCTTCCTTGTACGTACCGTATGGTTTGTAATTCGGCTTTTCACTCTATGGTCCCGGGTTTAAGCCCTGGTTCGCATTTTGCTCCCATAGAAATGTGTTTTAAGTCACTTACTATAATTTTACAGGAAAATGAGAAAACTTCGCCACTTTACAGTAACTTTATATGGGAATAGATGTGAATATATACGAGTACATACTATTTTTCGAATATTACATTGAGAGAAGAGAGAAAAGACAGAGAATAGAGAAGAGAAGAAACAGAAAGTTCCCGTACGTTATTTGTCACGAGAACTTTCTGTTTCTTCTCTTAACTTAGGTTTCTAATTTATTGATATATGATGCCAAATTATTGAGTCAGTTTATTTAGACTAGAGTTTCACTGCAGGTGTAAAACGCTGAATACTATTTTTTCTTTGTATCTTTTTGAAATACCCCGTGAGCGGTTGATTGGATGATCCAATCGTTTTTTGTGTTGTTATTACCCAATCGATTCTGGTTTCTGTTCTTCGAGGCATCAATACACAAATATTGGAACAAAAAACTTTAGAGGACGTCGCGTCGGTACATTTACCTACATTTAGCGTTCATAGTGTTTATTACGAACAAATAAATAGCCTGGCCGTTTAGGTGTCAGCCTCCTACTAAGAGGATTTGAAATATTACACGCACCTTATTTCTAATTGGTTTAGTGTGTTTTTAAGATTTAATATCACTCGCTGTAACGGTGAAGAAAAACTATTCAAAAGACTGCACTATTAGTAGTCGGCGAAGTCACGCTTCTAAGTCTACTGCGAATGACAAGACATGAATGGAACTGCTCTCTCTGTTTTCAACAATCTTGACATCGTTGAAGGTGATAGGATTATCTGTACGTTGCTGGCATGATGCGTGATGCAGAAAAGCTACATTTGTATTTGTCGCTAAGCGGGAATGCTGAGCTCGTGTTTGAATGTGACAAGCTTGGTCTATGACAAACAGACTGTGTAATCACAGCATGTATTCCGTGTTCAGGTGAAATTTTAGTTGCATTAGACGTTGAAACGAGTATTTTGCTACATTGATCGCTTCGGGTGATTTGGGTGACATTTTTTAGGCTATCCGCAAAACAAAAGAATTATTACGTATTTCATTTCTCATTCACGTGTGCGTTAAACCTATACGCGGAAGTTAACGTGTTATTAACAGGTTTTTTTTGTTGCATTCCAAACATTAACAAAAACCAAACAGTTTGATGGCTATTGAAATATTTAAACGGTATAAACTACCTATGTCTGAATGTAAACAAAAAAAATCGTCATTTTTGTTTTAATTTGTACATTGTTATTTCATTTTACGAGTTATACCGTGCTAGTACTAAATAATTTATGCTAGCGTGTCTGTCTATGGCTTAAACCCTTTTCGTTCCGAGAGGAGATACGTATACAACAGTGAAATGCTAAACGTATTGATGACGAAGATACTGTTAACAAAATCCTCTGTACTAATTTAAGATAACAAAAACTTTTACCGTACTTTTACGTAACTTCAAGCCTGTAATCTCCGAAGAGGCAGGCAGAGGAATGGGAACGTATCCCACGTTCCACCAGTTATTCTTACGTCTACGTCCTATATGGAATAGGTGTTGGAATAGGTAATTTGTAAGATGATAAAATTAACAAACCAGTTACCAGCAGGACAGAACAGTTATGATGATCTTTATCTTTTAGTTATGAGGCTTTATCATCTTTGACGACATCACTAAGCAAAGGTAGAGTTTGAAAAGCTTCGCGGAGTTGTAAAAATGTGCAGCGCTCTTCAATAATATCGGGGTTTCTTCGAGAGTGTAGCGTATAAGAAATTGTGGTGTGCTGGTTATTATAGCGTATTGTGTACAGTGAAAGTGGCCACAGATTCTTGACTGATTGCCCGAGGGCTCGCCGTAGTGGCAGGTCGATGGAACGTGCACTCTCTCTTTTTCGTACTCATCTTTTTGCTGTCGACTCTACATTTTTTGTTCTCGTGGAGGAGATGAAGCGTTCGATTCAATTAACTGTTGACTACATGGCTACAGAGTGCCGGTATCCTGCAGTCGAATGAATCGTAATTTTTTGTGTTTCGAGCGCGGTTGTTTTAATGGGGAGGGTTTTTGAATGGACTTGTTGCCACATAGTTGTTGCATGTTACATCAATATTTTGTAAGGGTTTTGATTGATGTACTTTGATTTTTCGTTATCCGCCGTATTTAATGAAACATGCAGGTACCTATGTATGACAGGGCGGAGTGAGAATTCCCTAGCCCCTGACATGGGGACAGCGGTAGGGGTCCGAAATACTAGAGCGTCGCAAGAGGTGACTAAACCTGTTAAAAGCGTTAGCAGATTGCGGTATGTCGCAGCTTCATATCCCGCTAGACACGGCTTCATATCCTAACTGCCTACGGGCAGCAGCGTAGGCGGTTCGAGAAACCGTGGTCTGCTATCCTCAACCCGCATGCCCAGCATGGGGTTTAAAGACATATGTCCTGCAGTGGACTTAAACAGGCTGAGGATTATGATGACGTATTGACCAGTATAGCTATAAAAATATCAGTACTGAATATTGAAAAAACCTTGGAAAATGTAAATTTGTTATAACATTTTTCATTCATTTTTCGATAAGTCCTGTCAGAGTCCATACAAGTCATCCACCCTTTATACATCACATGTACCTTTAAATATACACCCATTCAAATCATAACTTCCATATAACCAATGACAGTATAATTCGTGATGATTAAAATATCAGTGGAGTCGCAGAGCGGAACGTATTCATCTAGTAATGTGTTACTTACCTGTAGTTAGAAGTGGCTAGTCGATTTTCAATCTTATCCGCTTATAAATAGAGGTCGCGTGGAATGTTATGGGCATTTAAAAGAGTTATTATAGTGATTGTGATTACGTTTTCATGCTTAACAGTGCACGATACTGCGTGATGTATTAATACGTTGACAGTGCAATATACGATATTCTTGTTAGATTAAGTATGTGTTTTTAACCGTCTAAGGACATTTCCACACACGGCTAGTTGATCCTGAAGTAAGAAGACTATGTTATTGTGTCCAGATATATTAATGTAATTTAATAATAATAATTATTATTATTGCATTATTATTATAGTAATGTATACCTACTTATATAGTATTTTTTTACACTCCTATACGTAACTAATACTTGTGCTCATCGTACAAATATTTTCACTGAGCACGAATACAGTCCACGATCCCCGAATTAGCATTTACGTGTAGGTTTGAATATTATATCATTGAATATTATATCGAAACCATAAGGTTAATTTGTACTCGATTATAGACATATCATACTTTTAATTTATTTTCATTATAATAGATGCCTGTATCTCATTGGCTACGCTTATTTACACTTCGGTGCTCTTTAAATATTATTTATGCCTCAGATGTTTACGTTACTTACGATGTTTTCCAGCCTTTATGTAATTAACGAATTTAAATAATTATAGCGCACATTAAATAAAATAAAAATTGTAAACGTTGCTCCAAACGATTAAAATACAGGCTCGTAAATTATTTATGGTTTAATTTATAATGTTTTTTGTTATGTATTTTAATTTTTGTTCTTTGTCCAATATCAAATTAACACTCAAATGATGGAAGTTACAACATTCAAAAATAATTGCTATTGAAATTCGAGTTTATATTTTTCGTTTTAAATACAAATGTAGATTGAGAGGAAATTTTTATTTGGTTGTTAATATATTCATGTATTGTTTTTTGTATGTTGTGTTTTGTTATTTTGTTTCATTGGTTTCTCGCGAGTAATTTGAATATCAATAATATTGAAATCATGCTACAATTACCATAAAACATTGATACCATGAGTATAGTTTGGCATAGTCCTATAGATTGGACATCTGCGTTCGTAAACATACATTTACCAGAAGGTTCTGGAACAATCTGACAGCGTCTATCAAGACCTAACAGCTATTAATTAACTTTTAAGATATCCACAGCTTCCCTAAAAGTTTCAAAATACTTACATTTGTAGGTATACGTCGTTGCTATCATAACCTCATTTATGCTGCCCTTCGTTTAAATCCCTATACAACTATTATCGCTTTAATGGTATTAATGTAAGTTTTGTTTATTTACAGGTAAGAACGAGGTTTGGTAACGCACATCTAAAGAGTCCGATGCATAGTACCACAAAATCACGGTTCGTATTATATTTAATTTTACACGTTAAAATCGTGTAAAATTTAACGTTGTTTTAAACATGCCTATACTTATATAGTTTCCGGAATGGCTAATTATAGGTTATACTTATGTACATACATAGTGAAACAGTAATGTGAGTTATAACAATGAAATAGCACTACTGATTGAATTACGTACCAAATTAACACATATATGTTTTTTGGAATACGGCGACATGTTATGGAACTATTCAACGTCCTTTTTAATGTGCAGATTCCCCCTCGATCATGTTGGGTCTGACGGTAGCTTATAAAGTATCGAAAAACATTAAGCAACAAGACGATTTATAAAAAAGTACAAAAAGAGAAATGCTTTATGACACATATGACAATACTTTTGTACACATCGATCGTACTTCTGGTGAAAACTAGAAGTGTAATATTTGATTTTGTCGATTCTCAAATATCATTGGGTTATCATTACGTTTAACTTTAAATAAGTTACATTACTTAAGCAAAAAGTAAATAACGCCACCTAGCGTGATTTAATCAGAAGACGTCTCTTTACGTCTAATAGTTTGTAGTTGTACAGTATGGAGTGCGACAAGTTGCCAACCAAGGAACTTTACACGTTCGACCTTGATATTTGTATCAGATCAGACCTTCGAATGAATGCATATTATGTCTTAGTGTTAATTTAAAACCTAGGTATTACCTTAACGGTAATGCGTTTGGGGGTTGTTAAATTGGTATTTAAATGAAACAGTGATCCAGTACTGTTCGAAATTCGATCGTAATTCATTAAATTTTACGTCTGAATTTCATTATTTTTTTTCTTACGGTAAGTTATTAAAGTATATACCAATATAAATGTGTATTTTGTACAACTGTTTGATTACAGAGTATTATGTATCAACGTAAATATTTAATGTCTTTTGTAAACGTTATCTGAGTATAGCTTTCTGCGTATTTTCTCTACATAAATTTGAGCTATGTCAAATATGGCATTCCTCCGCGCGTGCGATATACTTAATAAGCAGCAAATACCTACAAAGATCTCTCTTTACGTGTTAATATGCATAGATATGTAAAACTTTACAAATGCAAAGTAATTTTTTGTTATTTATATACTATTTCATTTATTGGAGCAGTTAAACATACAAGATCATGTTATACTCGTATATATCATTTACAAGCGACAGACAAATATGTTTAGCTACGATTGTATACAGATTGTGGTTCGTTCTTGAAGTAATCTTAATGTGGGGAGTGATTTTGAAAGTTTCTATACCTATTAATATCATCATTATATGATTATTATTATTACGTTATCGCCGTGAGAAGTCTCTCATGGGACAGGCAGAGAGGACCATGTACCAAATATCTCTATTCTAACACACGTGACAGACGTTGATGATATTAAAACTGTTATAAGTGGTAACGAAAAAAAAGGCGAATTGAGTACCTCCTCCTTTTTGGAAGTCGGTTATAAAGACAGCTGGTTTCTGTTTATTGGTTGGGTTCATATATGGTTTATCAAAAACCAAGAAAACTCATATAAGATAAGTATACAGACTCTTGGGATAGAGAATAAAGAAGTTATACAAGGAATGCAATATTACAGTGATGTTGTTGGGAAACGTAATAAAAAGTACATTTCTATTGCGGATGCAATTTACTTACATATGCAATATTATTAGAAACAGACCATCTGTAAGTATGCGCGCGTAGAAACAACATGTACGATGGAAATTATCGAAAATGACATACGAACAGAAAGCGGACATCACTATACTTGTTGTGTTACACTGTAATGTAACAATGCATTTATGATTGGCAGCAGTTTTTGCATTTCTCGACTCGACTCGTTTGGTCAAATATCTGGGCTGCTTGCTTGTAGATCGTACCATATAACTTACTTACTATGCATATTGTTTATATTTTTCTATTAACTATTCCATGAGTATCTACATAATCTACACTGATGAATAAGTATTTCCTTTTTGAGGTTTTGCTCAAACATAACAAACGAAAAACGTAAGATTAAATTTTTTGTACGATATTTTCAAAACATCCGGTCGTTTGCTGGTGATTCGATTAAATAACATTGAGTTTTCATATATAAAACAGACTGTCAACGAACAGAATATTGTAGTGAAGGTAATATATCAAACAACATTACCATATCAAGTAACATGAATGACGTGAATGGTTTACGAGTGATGAATTTGGTGTAATGACATTTGTGCTGAACCCAAATATCTAATACCTTTAAACGAGCAATTCTTGTATATAAATTTATATAATTATATCAACGATCTCGGAAACGGCTCCAACGGTGTTCTTGAAATTTTGTATTT
>DWDV01002567.1:0-11466 GCA_018245615.1 Mimoniades ocyalus
CTGGTGAAACGTGGGAGTGTTCTACATTCCTCTGCCTACCTCTTCGTGGATTACAGGCGTGATGTTACTTTTTTTTTATCATTATTTTAATTGGTTTTTTTTTATTTTCTATATATGAAACATAACACGCCGGCAGCCTAAGTGGTATGGACTATTCATAGTGGGAAATATAATCTTTAATTTAATATACATATCTTCATCATTGTTCTTCTTATAAAAAACAATATTACGAACAATAAAATCCACATGTTAACAACATTACCCAGTCTACCCTACTGCTGGTCTTCTTTTGGATTGTATCTGACGTCAGCCCCGCTGCGTTATATGTATATTTTTATGTTCCAGCCAATTCCATATGACATATCATTCTCTGATACATCAGAAAATAAATACATTTGTTTATGTATTAGAAAAAACCAGATAGCCAAAGCTAAAGGGACGTAAACTTAGATCATTAATACTGATTTAAAAAATTATTATCCAGCCCAACAGTACCCTTGAAACGGTAATAGCAGGCACTAGCTCTCGAATATTTCCCCTCTTTTTTTTACGTTTTATTTTATTGTCAACCTTTGGTAAAATTTGGTAAAGGAAAATTTTGAATTATAAGCCCTTGCTAATTTTAAAAATATATTAAGATAACAAGAGTTAAATGAATATAATTTGAACATATCAAAAATATGTCAGAAAGAAAACTATCTGTTGTTGCTAAGCTAATTACTAACCATCAGTGTTTTGGCGAGGATAAGTTACTCCCGTCGAGCTAATTCTACAGAGCCGCTAGAAACACGTGACGAGATAGGAATTGATAACCACCCAAATTTCTGAATTACTCAACTAATATTTATTACCCATGATCACCCGTATTCACAGAAACTGGTAAGCCGTGGCCTTCAAAGTACGAAAATTTACGTAATAAATTTACTTTAGCGGTCACTCGTGGAAGGGCACTTTATTCGCTGCGTCATCGTCATATTCATTTCATTACATTTAGATTCATTTCATTGGTTTCATGTATTTTATTCAACTTAAATTCATTTCACTCTAAGCTTTTAACAGCATGAAATCATAAGGAGGGATACAGGCTAATCCTAGAAGCTCTTATAATAAATGTTACAGTCCGATTCATATTCATACATGAAAATAAAAGAGCGTCAAATATACTCGTAGCACGAAAATCTGTACACATCAACGTGGCTCGCTTTAATTAATAACAATACACTGGCAGCGGCAGCGGACCGCAGTCAGGTGGGAACAATGTGCCACATTCAGCCCATACTTTCGCTAACAATTTCTGGTTGTATTTTTTTCACTCACCAAAAAGATTACCCAGATTCAAGGCTTGACTTGACCTGTATTTGCGCAACAAAGGGTCCACTCCCCACTGCTTGTAATTATCGTCTTCATTATGAAACCTATGCGCCTTAATAAAAGAAAATTAAGGTCTCCTGTTCAAAGGAACAGTACAAAAGATTAAATTTCCAGATGACATTGTTTCAAAAGATCAATGTTGAACATAATTACTATGAAAACGGAAACATTACGATTTTTTCACTGTATTTCATTGTAAGCTGGAGGTACTTGCCAAGTGCCAAGAGGTACTTGACATACATTAATGTATGCAAATAACAACATGAAAAGAAAATGTTACTCTGAAAATACGCTGGCCTATGCAGCATTTTCCAATTTATAATGTTCCATTGTATACATATAATTTTTTATTTTTAATATTTTACATATTTCCCTAAGGCTGCATGTATTGTATTATTCAACAGAGCTATGAAAGATCTAAAATTATGATGAATACTACAAAAATCTGCACTGAAAAGTCGTCCACTTTCAAGGTCGGCTTACGTAACATCATCCACTTTCACGTTTTAGTTGAAAACACATATTCTCTTCAATCACTTTGTTATATAATATACACTTACATAATCTTTTTGAAACTAAATCTAATACAACAAAGAACAAAATATCATATTGTCATATTTCATCGCCATCCCCAGGTGTATTATTGTGTGCTCGAGTTCAGCAAAGGATTCTTCAAGCGAAATCAGAACGAAATTTCTTGTTCTCTACGCATATCACAAACACTGATTTTCCATTTTATAATGGCTAAGATATATCGTACCGTCTTTGGAAACAGGATTTGGTAAGGCAGCGTTCACTTGGATATATTTATTATTTTGTAAACAGACATCCTAAAGCTGGTGTTTGTTCGCAAACATGTATGCCCTCTTGATATTTGTATGTGTGAAGAGAGTGATACTTGTAGAGGTAGCACGGTTCTCGCTACTGCCTGACTACCCCGTGAGCGAGCTGGTATAAAGATATGCATAAATCATAAATTGGTATCAGAAAAATAGATCTTTAAAAGCCTACATTTCAATGATTATTATATCAAATTGTCTTTTCCTTGCTTCCCTACTGAAATCCCTCTACTCAGTGTATATCCAATGCATACAGAACGCTTGACATTGTATCATAAGATCCATATAAGGTTTCAAAATATGATTGTATTTGTTAGATACATAAAAGTACATGTAACTCCGATATAATTTTAATGTTATAGAATAGTCAAAATTTAAATGGTATAGGTACACATATATGTATTGTGGTCAATGTGTCTGCCGGATGTTTTCAAATCGTTTATAAAGTCGTCGACGAGGTTCAACTATTGTAAATTCTAACGTTCTCTTGCAATACGTAGTGTAAAGGAATTTGTCACTACTGGTAATATACAGGCGTGCTGACCCCGCTCCACGTAGCCTGACTACACTCGCTTACAGTCCGTAACCGCAATGAGGCTTTATAAAAGCTTCATTCATATTATCAAATATCAAACGATATTTATTAATTTACTGAATATAATTAAAATTGTCACGCATACACGAAACTTAAATTAAGAAATTCGAAGAAATTCTCAAAGTTTAAAGAGGTCAAGTCGTTATTTTTATTCGCACTGTACACAATTTTATTTCCACACGAAAACCTTTTTCATTTGCCAAAAACGCTCGTCATGAAACGTCCTTATAACTATGTCGATAAATTGTTCGCAGAGTCTTCCAAGTCCACAGAAACATGGTACTTTTTCACAGAACTGTAACGAATTTTTGTTCGGCGAAAAAAATTCTATTACTCCCAAGTTTTTCCAGTTACCACCTCGTTATAAATTTCAGATCAATAAGTTGTAAGCGCTTAACCTTACCTTGTGTCTTCATCTCGTTTGCGTCTTTCTTGAGATTTTCGATAGAACTTCTTAGTTAATATTCATTGAATGTACAAATGTACATGTGTATTTAAGAGTATTACGTCAATATGTTGAAAATGACAATAAAAAACAATGGTAAGGAAATATGTAAAATGCGGTTTGATGGTTGCTGGTGAAGAAGGAGACCCAGACGCGACTATTTTAACCAAATACAATCAACGTACATCATGTGTAAAGATTAATCAGATATAATAATACAGAAGCTGAACATGAGCTCTGTTAGTATAGAGATATTTGCACTTGGTTATTTCTGCTTACTCCGTGAGGGATCCGGCCTGATGATATAATGATATACTAATAATATTAATGACAATGTATTATATATTTTTATTGTATTAATAAGACGGACAGTACTTCTTTTATACCATAACTAAGGCCACGAAAAAGTTCTCGGTTCATAAAACGCGTGTTGTCACGTAAATGTAACACACGTCATTTGCCTTGCCTGCTGTTCTTTAGTAGGCACAAAAGCTCAAGCGGCCCAGGCCGCGAGTATACGAGTAGGTTGGGTTCGCATCTTGGTTTTCTTATTAAACCTTCATATTGGTTACGCCATCGTCTGTTACCGGCTGACATATGGGTGTAATAAACAATTTGAACTTTATATTTACGGTTTATAATTAGTTAAATCCACATGGGGTAAATGTGACAAGAATGTATGTAAACCAGAAACTATGTTCAATTTTTTGTTATAAATCTAGCTGTTAGAAGCAATAGGTTGAAAAACCACGAATTAATATTACGGGATCAACAAGCCTGAAATTGAACGCTATACTATTGTTTAAAATAACGTAAAACCTTGGCATATTTGTAATTTATTTCCATAGGATTAATATCACCGCTGATATTGTGGAGTCTTTAATACCATTTTATTATTCATGGCGCGCAAACTCATAGCAAATCCGTTGTTATGAAACAACGTTACAAAATAAAGTGTAACATTTTATTCATATAATAAGGTATAGTACTAATCATGGTATTATAGGGTGCTTACTTAGTCCCGGTGAGGTAGGGCCTAAAAGGTGAAGGTTTCATAACACGCTTCTATAATATTAATTCATCTACACGGAGGCGAAAATACAGTACAATCAACGAACATGTTTGGTTAGTGTGATAGACACTCTATCCCGCCTCCATGCGCTTGGTTGTCTTTAAAGTCCAAATCTACCGGATTATAATGTATCTGTGTAACTGAATTATACTATTATATCCAATATAAAGCTTCGCCAGACACGCAGATATACATCATGTGGATTTACAGACATTGTTACCGATTTCGGAGCAGATGCGGAACGCTAGAAAGATTCAGCCGAGCCGGCTCAATTAGATAGCATTATCTAGCTAGCCTAAATCTTTCTAACAATTTTTAGTCTGAACCATTTATTCCCTGGTGTAACAGTAGACACTATCATAAAGAGATATCTTTTCTATCAGGATTTTTCCTTTATTATCTATCGCACTTATAAAAGCAGTAATTTTAATGTAATAGGCGGACATTTAGCTGCGCCTAGGCAGACCGCGCCAGCGCCGGGCTTAGTCGCCTCTTCCGACATCCTCTATCCAAGCTCGGGGTCGGGCAATGTATTCAATCTTATTCCGCTGACACGGAATATTTAAATGAATATTGTTTTATAAATTTAAACATATTTTATTGTAATAGTCACAAAATTCTACACTTCCCTCTTCCAACTACATATTTCCTATGTTTGGATTTTAATTAAAAATCTCTCAATTGCAATTAACTTGTAACTTTAATGTTAATGTAACATAACTCGTAATTAATACTTTAAGCAGTTGTATTGACTCTTAACCACAGAAATCCGCTGAAAATTGTATCTGTCTGTATTTGCGGGTCCGTGAATAGTGCAACTTGTAATACATTACAAATGAAACTTCTTCATTAGTATACTAAAAACATATCTCCATGATTAAGTGTACCACGACAGTTCCCGGTCTAACCATGGAATATTAACTTCTCGAACGCCACCAAGAAGTGTAATATCCGTTCGCTCAAATAGGCAACACGTGATGGTGTGACGAAGCGTTTAGCATAAGTGCGGCATAAGCGTATTTAATCATTCTTAAAAATGTTAATGAGAGTGTTACTGGCATTAATTTTTTAAATTTATAAATCGAAATTAATTATAAGAAATTGAACAAACTAATATTAATATAAACTTTTCGAAATGCAATTCGTGTCTGTTGGATATAAATATACTCGTAAATATTGATTATTAAAATAGAAGTATGAAATTTTTTGATCGGAAATGAGAGCCGTCATAGCAAAATCTGAAATTTTGGCCTCCCATTACGGGGTCTTGGGACCTTATTGTACACGCTTATTCATTTATTATAAATTATACACATGAGTTATATAGATTAAACATTTTAATGTTGTAAGGAAGAGTATACGGGAATCCGCATACAACATTTTTTCCATAATGCTGTTACAATTCGTTAGGCGCGCTTGTCGTGCTCACTCAGCTAGCATAGTAATGTTAGACTTTAGAGATATTAAACCTTTTTATTATACGTGGAACAGCACAGGCGTCATTGAAAACGTAATACCTGCAAATGAAAGCATAGATTTTGTGATAAATATGTTGTTTAATGTTCAGACGTACACGACGTCCCAATATAAAATAATATTAGGTGAAAAGCGTACACTCAAATCAAGAAGCTTTCAGATTACGCTTTCCAGTTTCACGAGATCTATAAAATCTCACTTCCTGTATAATCGATTGGATTGGACCGAACAGGTTCCTCTAAAACAGTAATGAAGACGATTAACACGAATCGAACATCTACATTTTATGATATAGCTCTTATTCAAGCTCTTTTTGCAACTTATATATTGTAATTGAAATTTGGTACCAAAATCGCCCTAGTGAAACAGAGTGCGTTTTCCACAACATATGAAAACGCACGTTGCGCGGACATTTGCAATACGCTGTTCGTGATACTTGCGCACCATTTTGTTGTACATTTGATCGCGCGCTATTGTCGAATGTGTGTGCACTTTGATCGAAATTGAGAATAATTACTTCGGTATTGGTCTATTATATGTAGATAAAGTTTCTTAAAATTGCTGAACTACAGCAATTTTATTTTATCCCCTATAAATTGTTTATTCACTATTTATCATCGTCGTATTTATCAAGCTAGGTTACAAAGGAATGAATGCCTAATGCCATTCTGTGCCAGTAATTTGAAGCCAGGACTTCTCGATCGGCAGTCACGCTTGCAACCCCTTGACTAACGAGGCAACGACCAACGAATCGCAATGAAATGAAGCATACGCATGTTTTTGTTTGTCATGCTATTTTTATCTAGATTTAGAGCAAATAGCTATATTGAAATTAAGTAAATATATCGCCTCTTTGCTTCAATAACGTAAAATTTTCTTAATACTTTATTTGAACTGTATTACGTTATTGAAGAAAATAGGCGATATGTACATATGTATGAACATACTCGTATATATCTACTGTTAACATTATTATTACATACTTCATATAATGTCTTAATTTACATTAATTGCACTGTAATAAGTGTTATAAAAAGTGTTAATTTTATAGAGCGTGCTATAGAATATCATCAGAACTCAACCGTTCATGAATATTTTATTATCAACTTCGGCGTAAGTGGGTCACAGGTGCGAAGCCCCCGTAAGGTACAAGTTGCGTCGATATGCAGAGTTATTATCGACTACCTATGTATTTAGTACTTTGGAACAAAACTACATGAATAGTTTGGTTCATAGATATTTTTTATAAATTACTGATTGATAAGTAATGTAATGTTTGCTTATTTCCAGTTAACAATACAAAAAATAACTTGGCACGTGAATATTGTTTTTAAAACGACAATAAATCCTATGAAAATGATTTTCAATGATTGTGAAAATATGCAGAACCAATTATATGTTAAGATTGTTATTTTTTTTTTTAATTACAAGACCCGATCATCACGCCTATGAACCAGAATATCTCGATATCATGCGAAAACTGAATTGATTTTCAGCTAAGCTAATGAATCTCAATACTGTAATAACCGGAATGATCATAGCTCCTGAGATTGTTAGTAACCTTATCTAGTTCTTAGTATCTTAGTAACACCATTATCTAAGAACAGCCGGTTTCAACAAGGAACAGTTTCGTTTAAAGCGGATCGCGCAACAGACGCAGTTTATCAAACAAATATTTGTTTAGTAATAACTGATTTCTTCACCGATATGAATATTAGTATCAAGGACTTATGTACTTAAAACTATGATTGTCAGCGATTAATAAATATTATTGACAATTGGCGGATAAATCAATCTAAATGTATTTAAACAGTATTTACGTGATTTGTAATAATTACGTGAAGTAGTAGACTCACCACCTATTCCATAGTGGGACATAAACGTAACCGGTGAAACGTGGGTGTGTTCTGCATTCCTCTGCCTACCTCTTCGGAGATTACAGGCGTGAAGTTACGTTTACGTTTTACGTGAAGTAGTTTCATACGGACTAAGATAAAATGGTCTGCTTTATATGAATTGGACTTTACAACACAATTATCACTCAGCTCATTCTCGTCTGCAGTTGGACGGGCATCGTCCCCCAAAGATCGCCACAATGATCATGGTCTGGTTTTTGAATCCAGATGCACACCGCAGCTTCGGGGAGGTCTCCGTCCACCTAAATTAAGCCCCAAAAACTACACTTTAGCCACTGCCTGGTGGTATTATCTAATGGTTTAATATATAATTTTCTGGACTTCATGTACAATTTTCTGGACTTAGTATATAATTTTCTGGATTCGGACCGATTCCTTACAGTATGCGATTTGCTTTATCATACCTAGAGCAGGGTGGTGTAAACACACAACATCAGCTAAGGCAACGTGGACCGTGCTATACAGGTCATGGAAATCTCGCTGTAAGACTCTAATTTGCTCGTAGATTTACGGATTAGTACTGAAATATTTGATTAAAAACGATAATTGTTATAAACAAATCAAATTCATTTAAATTATTCATATTTTTATACATTCATGCCTGGTCCTTCACGAGGTATACAGAGAGCACGGAGTGCAAAACATCTCTAATGATTCATTTAAACTTGGTCATTAGAACTATAAAAATTGAGAGAAACAATTGATTACTCTTTATTTCGCGTGTTATGTTGTGTATGTGTACTCCAGACAGACCTTGTTACGCAATCTGGAATATCTTCAGCAACTTCGCTTACTTTTGCTTTTTTATGTGTTCCTGTTATTCTCGTTCTTGTAACAACAAATATTATTCCCAATCCTTTTCACCCTTGCTTTTACATTGTTCAGCCCATTCCTGGACTCCGTCACTTAACTTAGAGATTTGTAGATTTAAACAGTACATTCCAGTAAGGACTTTTACAGCCAGACCGAAACAATGAATTAATTATTTATTAACATACCTAATAACATCAAAGATTGCAAGCAGCTAAGAACGTTCTGGAACATGTGGGGCACTAAGTTGCGCTAATGTGGGCCGACGATCATAGCAGTCGTCGCTCGCAAAATTTTAAGTGCCGTAAAACCGCATGATTAAATTTGAGGAATTTATTAGCTAACAATATTTAGCCACTAGAGGTTATTTTACGAAGAAACGGCCACATCCGATGTTGCAGAAGTTGACTAATCGCTTTAATTTCGTCAAACTGCGAACAATAATATCTAATTAAATGTAAAGTATATACCTAATGCTATTTATGATCCAATGTATTACAGTTGTGAGTTATAACTAACGTATACAAGTACTATCAAGTACAATAGTATTATATTGCACTTATTTTATTATATAATCATTACAGGCCCTTCACACGGTAAGCAGAGAGCTCTAAGTACCAAATATCAGATAAAATCAGCGTGCGTGCACGAAAACTGTTATTAATGTAAAAGAAACACGTCAAGTAGGTATGTAAGGATTTTTATATATCTGATAATCTATAAAGCATAAGATATCTGAAACTGAGGTTATGATTTATATAAATATTTTTTTCATTTGTGTCTTTTTGCATATGAAATAAGGTATTAAATAATTTTTATTTATTTAATTTCATTTTTATTTAACAGTATTAGAACACAACTTTGGGAAGAATAGTTATTTTGAAACGTGACTGACAAGTAACAAGCTTAAATTTTGATACAACCGTTGTTAGAAATAGGTATAATGATTACAAAAACTGTAATAATTTAATAATCAAAATATGAGTGAAGTTATACCCTATTTCATTACGCTTAATACCACAATGACTGTTCACAAAGTACATAAGACCCTCTTCGAGAGACTAAAATTTCCGGGGTCTTTGTTATCATCGACATTCTTATTATTAACTACCGTGGGCTATAAATTATAAAGAACTCAAACTTTTTATTTTATTTATAGTATGGTTTTTATTATTTTTTTACCTTCACGCCTGCATTGCTCGAAAATGTAGGCAGATGAGCGTAGAACACTCGTACGATTAACTTGTTACGTTCTACATGCCATCACAAAATAGAAGGTGAGCCTATGGTTGTTTCTAACTTGAAAAATCCGATAGCAGGTGCCCGATCCAGGAGTCAAAACTTAGTAGTGCCCGACCCGGGAATCGAACTCAGGACCTCCCGTTCGGCAGTCGCACTTGCAACCAACACGACCACGAGGCAGTCGAACATAATTGCAGTTAGAATTATAATAGTCATTTACTTAATATGAACATTATTATAGTTTTAAAATATTAAACTACCCTTTTTCTACAGCTAAAGAAACTTCACTAACGACTTAACTTTCATCCCTCTGTGTCAGTAATTAGCCAGCTTATATAAATCAGCAGTGCCCGAGGTGTTGCACTGCGGCTAGGACGTCAACTTAATAATAATACTCTGTTCTATTTTTGAATCACGCAAGAAATTTAAATCTAATTTGTATCACAAAATGCGGAATACGGAAAGTCAATTCCACTGTGCCGATCTATCAATGTCAAATATTACGTCGCAGTTCTCGTACATACTGACGGAACTGTCAACGGCAGATGTCATAGCAAACGTCAGTTGCAATGATACGCCACCCCCACAGCTGTTGATTAAACTTTAGTTCATGAAATAATAGCGAAAGCGAAACCGAAGACGAAACTTGTTAGCGACGGAGCAGCGACTAGTTACCGACGGCATTGGACGCTCGACCACGATTGATCACATCATGACTTAAATAAACATCCGACACGAGTAGGCTGTTGCGAAACAGAATAGAGTACTTGTTTTGACAACTATGAAGTAGCCTAATTATAAACCGGAAGCTTGCCACCGTGCTCTCTGAACTAGTTAGTAAGTTAAGCGTGGATCATTATAATGTTCTTCGTAATTGCTTTACCGCTATGCTGCTATTGATGGAGTCAATCGAATATCTGGGAGGATTCATTAAATCAAACAATCAGAAATAAATACAGACGCGTTTCAGTTTTTGCAAAATGCAAATGATGATATGTATTTGTTGTAAACCGACACACAAACACTTGAATTTCTATATAGATGATAGCGAATTAAGTTGGATAAGTTGAGCGATAAATGGCAAAATGTTTTCTTTTTATAGATAAATAGTACAAGAGTATAGTTAGTACATATACTTATAAACCTACTTAAGTATATTTGAAATAAAATCCTGAAAGCCAGAATCCCAATTTCAGGTTAGAATTTTATCTCTAAATACTTAACGTTTAAATGGTTAAATTGTTATACGTCCACAAGACGGAAAAAAACCTTTTGATATCATAAATACAGTTATCCCGGACAAAATCCTAGATTTAATTTACACACACACCCACACGCATACACAAGCACACATAAATGTATATTATATTCTATTTTCTTGTTTCATCTACGTATTAGCATTTCCTTCCTTATCTAAAGTACCTACCTACTACAAAAATAGCGGATGAAAAACCCATTAAAATTTTGTTATATTCGCTTTCATAAGGCATTTAAAAGGTAATTATAATATGTATTATTGACTGCCTCGTTGGTCGTGTTTATTGCAAGTGCGACTGCCGTTTGGGACGTCCCGGGTCGAACACTATAAAATTTTCTAATTTAGATTTTCTAGTAGTGGTTCGCAGTCTGGATATGTGCCCGATGCATGGCAATAGGCTCACCACCTATTCCATAGTGGGACGTAAACGTAACCGGTGAAA
>DWDV01002568.1:0-11461 GCA_018245615.1 Mimoniades ocyalus
AAATGGCTGTCTTATGCTTACTTATTTGTTTGTTATGCTTTGTACTAGCTGTAAGTTTTCCAAATAAATAAAATAAAGTAAAATAAAATAAATAAAATAACAGAGCGAAGTAAGCACAATAGCTACTGAGTAGCTTAAATCGATCCAGCTTAGGGTCATGCATATTGGATTGCTGAATGGCAGTATTAATTAAGTCTTTCTACCACCTTTGTAATCTAATTATGAATCATGTCACAATTCACTACATAGGTACATAAATAAACGATTACCACAAGCCCTATAACAGAGGCTTCTAATAAACAAAGCTTTGTGCGTACTGTGACGTCATTACGCCCGATTGCTTGTTGGGACGTACATACATACATTTTTATTTACACATACAAATTTCTATGTACATACTCGTATCTACTTAATGCAACAAGTATTCGTATGTTGTTGGGCTTAGTTTCGGCGCCATTGTGCCTGGAAACACAATGCGGTATGATAATACTGTGCCACTGTGTAAATAGACAAAGCATTGTGGCATTCGAGCCATTAAATTACAGCCGCGTCCACGCGTCAGCCAGTAATTTATCGTGCACAATGTCAGTTTATGGCAGCGGCAGTTTATTATCATGATACCGCAACGCCTGAAACTTGTCCCGTTTACCGTTTTGTCTATCATCAGATCAACTATTGCTTGCTATAAAATAGAGTCTTGTAGTCTTTAAGCAAATCTTGAATGAAAGTTACAAATGAGGAGTAACCAAAAGAGAAACAATTGACGACCTTTTGATACATTTGTCAATTGCACAAACCACCTTGCAAACAAAATACTCCCTTAACGAAACAATCAACAAAAATGCTAATGTCAAATATTCACGTATGTACGGTCTAATGCTCGGAGATACGCACGCTGGTAGTCACGCACGCACGCAGACGCAAACACAAGTTATCGGTCATAAATTTAATTTTTTACTTAATATTACTGCTTCATTATAATTTACCTGTAAAGATATATCTTTAAAATAAAATAAATAAAATAACTATCTTAACATATATGTTAAGATAGATAATGTGTCTTTAAAATGAAATCTAAAGTGTCTTGAGTTCAATTGAAAATGAAATTTAGCTATCGAACTTGAATCTGGATACTTGTGTATAATCAATGCACCGATTACTCAGGAAATTCTTATGTAGTAGTATTATTAGTTATGTCACGAAAACGGTACGTAATGGTATAGTTTATAAACAGGCAGCATCGTGTACACAAAAGTGTAACTATAGATGAATATTTGTCTAAACATATCTTCTTAACTAAAAATATTATTAGTATATAAAAAATCATAGGTACGAGTAACCTTCAACGCCATCGTCAATAATTTCGTCGTTCTTCTCTCAGAGTATGAATAGTTAAGGTGACAATCTGTCAAGCAAACCAGATGTGCTTAGGCAAAACTAATACATCTTAAAAATATTAGGTTGAACTCAGAGCAATATTGGTTTTCTCGCAATCTTTTCTTTCCCAAGTACAAACAAGTGATACTTAAATCTTTAAATCGCACATTGTTTAATAGTGTACGTCACAATCTAAGCCTGTCACCCTTGGAGTGATAAACGGAATTCCAAACCACGAAACTATTATGACTTACATAATAGACCATCAAGTTAAAATAAATTAGATATTACTATGTATGGTATGGTTATATATGTACATAGAACACAAGACTAAGAAAGCCAGCAGATTATACGAAAACTTTAACCGCAAATGGGTCTGACGGAACGCTTTCACACCAAACGCGATATAAATCTTCGAAATTGTCTTTTGTTTAAAACACATATTACCCTTTGTTTTATAAGTTGTGACAATTGTAGTGTTCAAAAAACAAGCTAAGTAGCACGAGCTTATTTTCGTTTCAAGCCGACATCAATAACACCGCTATATGTTAACGCATACATATGTGTAAAACGTCAGGCTCAGGTTTTTCAGATCGGCGATTTCATGAAGGCTTTCACTTTAAATATCGCCATTGACGATGACACATTTCATTTGGTAACTGACACGTTTTATAATTTTGTGATTTTTTTTTTATTTAAGTTTTATTTTATTTTAAAATGACTAAAAGTAATTTAGGTGTTTTTATTTATAACTGTATAGTAAATGAATGTCATGTATTTCGTTGTTATAAGTGCGTCATTTTTTTTATGTTACTGACATCTCCACACACGGCCATCTGATCCCAAACTAAGCATCAACAGAACTTGTGTTATGGTAACCATACGTCTGATAAACTTCATTTATGTATACATATAAATATATATTTATATAGATATTCTTTTTACACCCAGAAACAAAACAAAAAACTTGTGTTCATCACGCAAATATTTATTCTGGGTGGGAATTGAACCCACGACCTCTGGTGTAACGGTCAGGATCATTAATAATGCACCAACGGACCAGTCGATATAATTACATTATAATTAATCACTTTCTAGCGTATAATAACAATTAATATGGACATACCTATTCACAGTTATTTGTAAAAGTACAACAGCAAAAAAAAATTCAACGTAACATCACGCCTATAATCCCCGAAGCAGAGGAGCATAGTACACTCCCACGTTACACCAGTTACGTTTACGTCCCACTATGGAAAGGGTGGTAAGTCAAATGCCATACACTGAGCATATATACGGATAAAAAAAGAAGACTCCGAGACACTACTAGAAAAACTAAAGAATATTAGTAGTGTCCGACCCGGGATTTCAACCCAGGACCTTTTGATTAGCAGTCGAGCTTACACCCAATGCAAGCAACGAAGCAGTCAAAAAAAATTAGGACAATATAATTTTCACTCGTGTGAAACGAACACGAGCAATTTCACACAAAGGAAAAGTTCAATGCGATAAAGGAACGAAATGAAAATTTTTTGCTATTCGGGGGCTAAATTCGTTGATTACAAGGAGCAGTGGGAGCGTCGTCCAGTGCATTAATTGCCACTAGTCGTAATATCTATATCTTCCTATTGTATACTAGATAGCATTAGAGTAATACATAGAATAAATACATATTCAATTTAACTCTGAGCTCATAATCAATGTTTCTTACGTATTTTATCGTATTACTTATTAAACGTGAAATGTGAAGAACAGTATGATTGGTAATTTTTATGTTAAACTCATTAATTTTGCACTTAACCAAGGTTCTTCTCCATGAGTTCCCGTCGATTCCGCGCGCAGTCGCGGCGAAGACCAGAATATACAGGTAATAAAATCATTCACTAATTCAGACGCACTATTTTGAAAGTCGATAAACAATTTAATAGTCATTTAAGCGGTAATATAAATACAGTAAGGTGTTGTTATTCTCTAAGTAAACAAATTATTCGCCACGGCGTGTGAAGTCTGACAACCCGCACTTGGCCAGCGAGGTAAGTCTACGGCTTTAACCCTCTCACCCTGATATGAGAACCGTATCCCAACAGTGGAACGATAAAAAGGGTCATATAGCAAATTGCCTTGTAACTCCCTTTTTCATACTCAACTGTTCATCTAATAATACTTCTTGTAGATTTAAACACTCCAAATACCCAGATAGAGTTAGGAAAATAAGTCAATGTAGATTCACAGCATTATTAATGAAGGTTTTAAAGTAACACCTGTATCTTTGTTCAAGTCGAGAACGATTAGTTAAGGAATAAATCTGTCTGAGATTATAAGAAAACGTCCTTTGCTCTAAGCCTTACGAATCTAGCATTTAGGGGTATTGCATTTTTTTAATCAGAAAATAAAACAACCATATTAACAAACATAAATAACTTATTCTAGTCATTTCTGGGTTCCACTGCTGATAGTAAACTTGTTCTTATAAGTTACGAGTACATACTCTACCTACATAATCTTACATGCGACTTACATTTTCTACCACTCTGGTCCAATTCCTCTAGTATTAGTATTCTGGTCCTATTAGTAAATTTGAAGATATCTCATACTGTTTAACTTAGCTCGGTTCATCGACGCCCAGTTTGCACTGTACTTCAAAATTAACGGGAATCCACATTTCGGTTTGCCTCTATGTCTAGTTCTAGATATCTAGTTCTAGATAGTTCTATAGTTCCTCTTAAGCGACTTTGAAATGTTAGTTGAATTATTAAATTCAAGAACACAACGAAGGTTTAAAAAAAAATACTTGCCAAATACTCGTTACATGTAAAACGTAATCACTTTCATTATCATTGAATAAAGTAATAGATTTTACTTTACAATGATTGATTTTACAATTAAAACTATTATTTATCGACGCCATATATGTCTTATCAGTCGACATATATTACAACATCGAAGATTTAATTTTAATTTACACATTTACGTGTTAGTAATAAACAAAAAAAGACGTCATGTCTGTAATTTCCGAAAGAATAAGCAGAGTACTGTGAACACTCCAACGGTTCTCCGGTTAGGTTTACATCCCATCATGGAATACGGTGAGCCTATAATAATATCTTGGGACATCTCCACACACGGCCATCTGATCCCAAAGTAAGCATCAACAGAGCTTGTGGTACGGTAACCAGACGGCTGATAAATTACATATATACATATAAATATACATATACTTGAATACATACATATATACATATAAATATATACTTGCAGAACACATACCTCTCCAAATTGGAGCATAATTAATGCTCTCCCTAGATCTCATTCATCCCCTACCACTTGACCTTTCAAAGTCATCGATACATCTGCCGAGGAGCGTCCACTCGCCAAATGGTTTGAGCCTATGACCATCGGTTGTACCATCAGTCTAGTGCCATTTTAGCTAGCGAATCCTCTGTGTAAAGTTGGTTACCTAGGTTCACTAACATGCATTGTTATGTTAATAATAAAGTGTAGAGAAAATCCGACCATAGCTCTACCCATATCGTGCTGATGTACCATTAGCCAATGGACTAATCTCCATGACAGGTTGCACTAATAGAAGAGTTCAGTCTTGAGGTATTGTGTTGTAAACAACGAAACTTCTCGAAAGGCTATGCCAAGAAGCAACCCATAACCCGTGAAACGTGTAAGGGTACTACACGCTTCCGTCTCCCTCTTTTGGGAATACAGGCCTAATATTACATTTACGTTAATATTGGATACATCACAATTATGCAAGATAAATTCTATCCCGGCCGACAGATCGTGACGCATCATTCAGGCTGCTCATCATTTATGAACATCAAGACCATGATGTAAATTATCGCTTTCATCGGCTCCACACACACGCCGAAGTGCAGTAGACCGTAGAAACAAGCGGGAGGAGAAAACTCACGGCGATTTTTTAAGAGTGTTAAATGTGTGCTCCGTTCGCAAATTTTTTTAATGAAAGAACGTATCATCAAGTCTGTACTTACGGAAGAGGTAGGCAAATGAGTGAAGTACTCTCCCGCGTTTCACCGTTACGTTTACGTCCATCTATAGTAGTGAGCCTATTTCCATACACCGGGCACAAATCTAGACTCCTAGCCACTGTTAAAAAATCTAAATTAGAAAAATCCAGTAGTGTCCGACCTGGGATTTGAACCCAGGACCTCCCAATCAGCAGTTCCGCTAGCAACCAACACTACCAACGAGGTAGTTTAATGAGAGAATTATTCATTTATAACATTTCGTGTGTGTGACGGTTGGATGGTTACTCGAGCGCTGTTCGGTCGGATTGCGGAGAGGTGGGAGATGCTGCCAATTTATAAAAGTAACACGTTAATTTTACGTGAGCATAATACTCACCACATTTTTGGGTGGTCATCATTTTTTACGCCATATTTTACGGATGGTGACAATATGCTCCTGTTTCATTTACAATTCACTTCAATATCGTACACTCCGAACATTCATTACATTGACTGAGGAGACAGTTTTTTACACATCTTTTATCACCAGTATTCGTTGGTCTGACGTAAATGATTTGATACCACATAAAATACGACAGCACGTGGAGTAATTAATCAAATGGCCCAACGGCAAGCCCATATGTACATTTCAAGTGTAAATATTTACGATAGTAAAGTCTGGGTGTTAACGCTTCTAACAGACTGTAGACGTTACGAAAATTGATGTTGCGAGAGTGCGCCGGACGAGCCGATACCTCAATTGTACTCGTCATATTTAATTTTTTATCGTCTGTGATCGCACATGTGTATTTTTTTTAATAAATAATAATACACGACTAAACTACTAAGCACATTAAGGAGCTTCTTCGAGTTCAATGATTTCACATGTAAACATATATAATATGTAATTTTGTCATTTTAATATATGTATATCACCGCATAGTACTTCTTTTCAAGGCAGTCATCGTAGCGGTCTCTTAATAAACACCGGGTTCGATTCCTATCTGAACAAATTCGACACAATAACACGGAAAAGATATTGTATATTTTGTTTGTGTGTTTATTATAACCCGCAGCGTAATAAAATAAGTAACGTAAGTTTGAGAAGTAATGGACAATTACTAGTTTCCATTGACATTTTTGAGTTTTAATTATTATTTATATATGCATATATGTAAATTCCGTAGCAATATTATGTTTCTACACATATTTGGTAATAATACCAAAACCATAAAACCAAAAAGTGCATAACAATTAAAAACCACCTGCTTGCTATTCATGAATTAACCGAAAAGATAAAAAAAAACAGCAAACAGCGTCGATTATTCTAGAATATTTATGCTCCATACGTCTCACACTTTCTCTAAGCAGCTTATCGCATTGTGGCGAGCACCATCTACTTCCCCACTGCCCTGCTAGCCTCGTAAACCTAACCTATAATCTAGACATAATGTCCATAGTCTAGTGCCAACACGTGTATTATCTTGTGCCACTTGGCGTATGTAACATATTTTATATATTCTATACTTTACTGACACATATAAAACATTGGAATTTGTCATCCGAAAAAAAATTAAACTTGAATACTCTTTAAAGGTGAATACTCTTGAAATCTCTCTTTCCGCCTTCTGGAAATAAGGAAATATATTTTATATAATTTCACCAACGAGGCACGAAGAACGCCTTTGGAGGACCCACTACAGTTCTTCCAATATTTTTTTATCAGCCCCAACTCAACTGAACCCTGACCAAGATTTTTACGTGATATATATTCGGGCAAGGTATTAATAATCTGATTTGGATGGTGTTAACATGAATGGTATTCATGAACATTAATAACAAGAGTTTTCAACTTCAACTACATACATGATTTCACTATCTCTACATCTCTAACTGATCGTGCCCCATTAAGCCTGTGTCTTTATATACAATAAAAAGAGGCCTAAGAGGAATACTTCAGATCTAAGTTCATAATCATTAACTTAGATCTAAGACCCGGGAATGACATAATATAATATTCGGGTGTCATATTGTCACGGCTATTTCCTACAGGAGTAGGCAGAGATTAGAGTTTTTGCACCAGCTACGTTCTTGGCAGATTTCTTCCGCCTCGCCTTTGTTCGAAAATTGTTATTATCACATTAGTCGTTATTCGGGTATTATATAACAATATAGGACAAACTCCAATATGGTACATAAGAAAAAAATTTATTTAAAAAAAATTAAAAAATTCAATTATTGTATTTATGTATACAAAGGAAATATAAAACGAATATTCCATTACAATAAAGAAAGATACTGTCATAAAAATATGTAACGCAAACACGTACATAAGTCTTACAAGCGATGTACATTTTTTGTAGAAAAAATCTACGATGAAGCTCTACCATTAGAGTTATGAGTTGCGAGTGTGATTTCTCATAAAACACAAGAGCATAGTATTAACGATGTCCGTCGGCGAGCAGCAAGCGGTGAGGCCCTAACTGGAGCGTGACTTAACTGGACACCCCGCTCAGAGCGAGCCGTTATCAGCTACTTCAGCCACCATCAATAGTGTATAGTTCAGTCACTACATCGAGCAGCACACTACAACAATAATAAACATCTTGGGACATGTTCACACACACCCATCTGGTCCCAGAGGTACCTCGAAGAGAGCACGTGTCATTGTAACCAGACAGTTGATAAATTACGTACTATATATACATATTAATAAATACGTATATTTTTATCATAGAGTCCTAAGTACTCTACTTTTCACACACATTTCGTGTGTCGTATGACGATTTTCAATGACACATTATAATATGCCGTTCGACGGCGTGGGCTGATGATGTAATAATAATATTAATATTGAATTTCCATAACGAGTGTAGTGAGAGCAACAACTCTGTCTCTACATCAAGCAATAATCTGTGATAGAGTTCTAAATATTTTCACTTTTTTTCACTTTTCACGTTTTCACTTTTCAGATGTCTTCCAATGTTTTATTCAATTCGCATGACCAATTTTTGGTTTTGGTCCAATTTTTCTTACTAACCTTTCGTCGCCGGAATGCTATATTCTATTTTCCGAATAGCTCTTTTCATCCCGAATAGAAGAAAATGATACGGCAATTTTTATATAATGTAAGCGTTGTTCAAGTGTATGCTGGCAAATGCTTATAAAACTTTGAAGATATTAATAGTGAAAAAATAAATACGTATTTAGAGACGATAAAAATTGAAATAATATTCTTTATATGGCAATTAAATGAGACGTTCGAACACACATGTATTGTTACAAAAAATTACATACAGTTATCACCTACTCTCGAAATGAAATGAAGAAATTGAAAACGCCGTGAATTGTGGAGCATGATAAGTAAGTGTAATTTATTTAAATCGCGTTTTACCCGGATACTAATATTATACAATGGCGTAATTAGAATTTCTCCGCCCACGTCAACGTGCTGTTAGTTTCCTGTTGAGGTTTGCACAAACTGAACTATAATGTATATTAATAGAGACAATATATCAGAGAGTTTGATAATACACCATCTGAACTTACACTCAAAGTTATATTGCTACGCAGAAAAGCAACAAGTGTATTAGCAAAACAAAAAAAATTTGCAAACGAAATTGGAATACACAAATATTGTTACCGACATAGTTCTGAACTTCCAAATGACTTCCACTGCGCACTGTGATTTATAGGTTAATTTACAAACTAATACATCATTTCAAAATAATATGTATAACTCTCAAAGCAAATAATTTAATCAGTTCTTTTACAATTCAAATAGCAGTCTTCTACAATTAAAATCACGAGTATTGATAAAAAAACTTAACAAGTTTAATATACGTCAAAAATTTATGAATATTTCTTTTATTTAAAACTTAGCACACACTATTTCATGTACGAGTACAATATTACGAACTTAACTGAGTTTTTATTAACATTCTGCGAATATTCTTCATGCATGCAATGTTGTCGTGTACTAAAGACAAAAAAGTTTGTAATAAATGTTTTGATCTGAAACTAGACTTAGAGACTTCCAGATACTCGTACCAGAATTAGGTAACCAATGAGATACAATATTCAGTTTTGTCCAGTCAGTAGACATAATGTTCAGTTAACAAACATAGGGTAAAATTTCATAAGAGGACCCTAAAATCCGCTAGGAAAGTAATTTTTCATTAATAATAACGAAACAATTAGTCGACGCTGCCCGCCAGCACTGGCACCGGAGAGCGACATACAAAAAGCGCTCAGCGGAGCGTACGCGCCTCTCTCGCGTTTCTCCACACTACATATTTCCCGATGACACACATGTTACCGGTATAGCTCAGAGCGAATCGCTTCACGCTAACATTGCAATGCAACGGCAGACCACTGTTAGGACGTTCTGTTGACTTCGGCCATGTATGTAGTCGTATCTGTGTTTATAGGCTGAAACAAATAAATCTCTTTTCTATCACAAATCTCCTGGTCTTGTAAGCTGGTTATTAGACGTAAAAATGATAACTAATTGGTACATATTTAGTGTTTGTTACTATATGGGATTTTTAAAGGAAATTCCTCGATTAGGGATCTGACTTACTATTGATATCATGCTAAGCGTTAACTGTTGATATATCGTATATTATTAAGCTCTCACAATACAAAAGCTTTATATCGACATTCGCTTGGGACTACTTTTCTTAATAGTTTCCGTGCCATCGGATATACTCGTATGTCTTAAGACCTGTCCTTATTGCTATTACAAGGCGATCATTATACGTTGCCAATGACCTTACAAGCAATAAAATAATTAAAGCACTTTTAAAATTTACATATATAAATTTTTATCGATTACATTGAACTAGAGTGTAAAATTACATTATGTCTATTAAATCTATTTCGTCCACTTTTAATACTTTTTAGCTTTGAATAAACGTTTTTATTTTTTCAAAAAACTGAAACTGGCTCAGGAGAGGATTCAAGTTTATGCTCAAGACAGCCGTCACCTCTAATACTCATACTAATTTCAGGTTAATATTCTGTACGACGTCTAGAAGATTTTGAGTATTTCTACACACCGCTGTGAGCTTTAGAATAAATTATTACTTACTTTAGCATTTGAATACATTAATGAATTATGTATCTTTTATAATATTAAATACCAAAAATAAAACCCACAAAACTATACTTAAAAATCCCTTTTTAAATTTAATAAACGTCTTTTTTTATGATTTCCAATTAAAAGCGAATTAATTGAAAAAGGTTTCCCGGGAGCAATTATAATAGAATTAGACTGCAGGGTTCGCGGTAAGACCGACTGTTTACACTAGCTACAGGGAAATTACATTAGTGTCGGGGAAATTACAATTTTAAAAACCTCTATTTCCTTGCTATGCAAATTATTTTTTTAAATTCGCTCGCTTAAACAACTTTTAAATTTCGTGACATATGCCCATTTATGATATAATGCTTTTACGTCATAATCGAGTATTGTATGTATTTTAATATAGCTATCTCATATCGGTATCGCTTGCACAACAAAATACCAAAAGACGTTATTAATATTTCAGATAAAAATTTAAATCCATCATTAAAGTAATTCTTTGAATAAAATCCCATTACAAAGTAAATGATTTAAATGATAAACATGCTTGGTTCATGTAACTCCAGCTCCACAATAAATTAGTTAATATTATTGTAACATTCTAACATAAATGTTTATTTTAAAAGATGCACAAACATCTATTTTTCTCTATCGAGTTTTTTCGACGCTTCTTCTTCATAACGAGGCATTTTCCAAGGCGTTGGAATAAATTTTGAATAAATGCCATTTGAATTTAAGTTCTTCACCTAAATCCATATTAATTTGTGTAATGGTGACAGACGGACAACCTCGCCGATAATGGTAAAAATTTATTATTTTTGTGCAGAAAGGTTGGGTACTATGATCAGACAACCCTCCTTGAGATGTTACAAGGGAATACAAATCCCTGCAAAGGTTTTAGAGGATATTGACAGCTAAATAGTCTTAAACATAGTAATAGTAACATCACGCCTGTAATCATCGAAGAGGTAGGCAGAGGAATGTAGAACCCTCCCACGTTTCACCAGTTAGTTTTAAG
>DWDV01002569.1:0-11461 GCA_018245615.1 Mimoniades ocyalus
ACAATGCTAGTCTTTAATGACTGTTTCATTGGTCGTGTTGGTTGCAAACGCGACTGCCGAACGAGACGTCCTGGGTTCAAATCCCGGGTCGGGCACTACAAAATTTTTCCAAATATAGATTTTCTAGTAGTAGCTCGGAGTCTGGATATGTGCCCGGGTCGGGCACTACTAAATTTTCTAATTTAGATTTTCTAGTAGTGGCTCGGAGTCTGGCTATGTTCCCGGTATATGGCAATAGGCTCACCACCTATTCCATCGTGGGACTCAAGAGTACCTGGTGAAACGTGGGAGTGTTCTACATTCCTCTGCCTACCTCTTCGGGGATTACAGGCGTGATGTCACTTAATTTCGTAGCATTGTCTACACACACGTCTACTTCAGTTTCTACTAGTCTTTACTAGTTTGTACTAGTCTTTTCGATTAGATCTTTTAGATTGGAAATTGTATTTACAACACTTGACTGATCTATTTCATAATAATTTATGATAGTATAAAGATTAAAATTGAAGTTTTATTAAATTAAAATGTTTGTTTCAAACTGTCTACTTTGGCGCTACGATACAAGGCAATGTAAATATAATTTGCGAGCGCTACGCGTTGTTATCAGTTTTGAGACCTTCTTATGTATGATTTTATGACTTTTATTAATCTTACATCTTATTTTCAGCCATTCACGACATAACAAGCGCTCGTAATCGCCGCATAAAATTCGTAAATTGTTAATTTACACATTTTGCAAACAATCAGCGTTAAATGCATTTTGAATGGATTTAATGGATTTTATTACAATTTGAAGCACAATAATTCAGGTAGCCAAAATATTTATAGAATACGAAATGCCACAGTCTGGTCACGCTATAACGGAAACGGCATGGTTCACATCAGTTTCTTAAATGTTGTCTATATACGAAATAATTTATTTTAATAATGATTAACTTGATTGCACTTTTTAAATATTTAACAAATCTCAATACATGATAGGTACGTGATGTTGTCAAGGAATTTAATTCAAAAGGCAACAATAACGTTGTTTAAAATGAACATTACTGGCGTTAGAGAGAAGGGTGTCGGTAAGTATTCAGCTATAAATGATCATTTATTAAATGTCTAACTTCGCTTGATTTTTCTCAACTTAACAGATAGAATACGAATTCGCAAATTATTTAGATTTTCGAGCGTTTCACACCTTTGTCAGTTGCCATGCGTAGTACGACACATTAATATACCCCCATATTCGTACATACAGGATACATATTTTTCGTACGTTTATTTATCGCCTTAATGTCAATAAATATCGCCTCGTGTTCGTTAAAACTGGAATACTTATAATGATCAAACATAACGCCGATTACAGGGTTTTTCATTATCCGTACAAAATATAGTATTTCAAAGTTTCACGTCCCCAGGTAAATGTATAGCGGTATTTGATTGATCATTACGATGTCGATGTTATTAAGTGGCGAATAAAATAAGAGTTTTTAAAGGTGTTTAAAATGGTTTGGTACTGGTTGATTTCGTACTGAAAATACCATTTATTTATTTATTGTATTTTACAGTAATAAAATATTTATTTTTCATTTATATATTTCACATATGTATTTTTTTATTTAAATCTCCGTGGGGGATTCAGGGTTTCGTAGTTCGCGACTGAACTCGTCGCTGGCAGATCGGGGAACGACGCGGTCTGTCGGAGACAGAGCTACATACCGTTATCATCAGCCTCTTGTAGTCCACTGCAGGACATAGGCCTTCTCTGGGGAATTATGCCCATAATCCCCATGGTGGGCATGCGGGTTGCGCGTTGCTATACATAAGCCTTATTTAAAATACAATCATCAGAGGGCAACAGTCGCCATTACAAAAGAGAATACACGTCGATTCGATATTAAATATTCATCACCGTACAAAATGCAATTTATTCTGTCTACTGGCGACGTGTGAAGAATGTTTTAATACATTCAATCCTTTTCAACGACGCTATAAAATCAGAAGCGCGACACGTGAACGACATTTCCATTCCAAGTTTAATTGCAGTCCAACTGTGCGCAGTTCTTTCCATTAATTAAATAAGTTGCCGCGAATTCCAGCAATTCACCCGCCGCCACAGATGTTTCTGGAATGTTTTGTATATGTAGTCGATTATTTCTAATTAATGTTTTTATTATATATATACAAGCTAATAGTGCCGATTGTACGAGAAATTAATGTAAAACTGAATTTGATATTTCATAACGGAATGTAATATCACGCTTGTAATCTCCGAAGAGGTAGGCAGAGGATGTACACTCCCACGTTTCAACAATTACGTTTATGTTTCACTATGGAATAGGTGGTGAGTCTATTGCCATACACCAATTACATATCTAATCGAATAGTGGCCGACCTGGGATATGAACCTAGGACCTCACGTTCGGCAGGCACGCTTACAACCAACACGACCAACGAAACAGTCAAGTTGGTTGTGATCTTCTAGTGGTTAGATTAGAGTACCTTGTGATATTTCATTTTTAACCTAACATATTTCCATGCTTTACTCATATGGTATATTATCAAGCTTGTTCTAAAAAATACCATATTAAATTTTTCTTCAAAAAAATTCACGTTCTTAGTATCCGCCTCGTTCTATTAAATATAAAATTACGCTATGACTACTTGAGAAAAAAGCATCATAATATAATTTTCGTTAGTCAAACATACCGCTTTATTTGACTAATAATATTTCATTGGGGAAACAAACAGAGTGGTAAACGTAGAGGGTAATTTTTCAAAATCAGCCTCACAATATATCAACGGGGCCGAATTAAGGTGTATACCGCCGGACAAAATGTTGACCGCTTGACAGATTAGGGGATTTTAATTAGGGTATTTGATTTATTTCGTAACCAAATTCAAAATAACTTCACACGCAGTCAATTTGTTACTTGTCGTATGAACATTTTTATTTTTCCCTCTTTTTTTATTCCACCTTCGTTTCGGTGAAACGTAAAACGTAACTTCAGACCTGTATTCCCCAAAGAGGTAGGCAGAGGAGTGCAACCGAATACTATATTTTACCAGTTACGTTTACGTCCCACCATGAAATATGGAGTGAGTCTACTGGTATACACCGCGCAAATCCAGACTCCGAGCCACTACTAGAAATTGTAAGTTAGTAAAGTCCAATAGGACCCTGATCTGATGAGCAAGTAATTTTGTTGCCTTCGCCGCGACCTCGTTGCAATCGACGAGTGCTCACGAGGAAGGACCTCGTAGCGGTCTGAAACTAGTCGGGCCACCCAGAAAAAACACACGTGAGTCAAGCCTGCTTAGTTCTTAGTCACGTGCAAATAGTGTTCATTACCTATGAATGCTATGTATGATCAATGCGTTTGAAATGGGTGCTGTGTAAACGTGACGCTCCCACCCTGACCCTTGAGATAGCATCGGGGCTAAAACAAACACTAGTGTGAAAGGCAAACATTCGCTCACACCCGTAACTAATACCCACCCTTGAGAGCGACAACAGAATCTTTTAGCAGAACTTTCGTTTCACCAGTTACGTTTACGTCCCACTATGGAATTGGTGGTCAGTCTATTGCCATATACCGGGCACATATCCAGACTCCGTGCCACTACTAGGAAATCTAAGTTAGAAAAGTGCAATAGTGTCCGACCCCGGGATTTGAACCTAAAATCTCTCCATCGCCACTACCTTCGCTTGCAACCAGCAGGACCAACGAGGTGATAATAGGAGCGTGTGAAAATTATTATTAAATTCAGTTGAAGTAATATTTATCGGGGTAACGATAATGATGTGGTTAAATGTTAAGGTTTATCGATAATCGAAGGAAAATCCATCTTGTCCATATTTGAAAGAACTCCGAAACGGTAACGATCCCGGTTATTGGTTAAATCAATTCGAACCGGTGGCAAAAATTTGCTAGAATGTGATTTGGTGTGCTATGTAATTTTTCAAATGGCAATGTTATAGGTTACGTTTTAACTCTTAGAAAGAAATTTCTTTATAAGTTCTATTTTACATCAGGCTCAGTCATATCTTTCAGAGTTCAAAGCAATAGTACAAGCTTTGTAGCGACGAGGTTGTTTTTGATAGAAACAGGTGAAGCCTTAAAGCCTACATGGAGAAATCCTTTCACAGACGGTTTTATCAAAACTAAAACGTACTTCAACCTGGCAAATTAATTTAATTACATATTTACTTAGGGATTTATGCTCTCCAGACTTGGCATAGAGACAAAGTAAACACTACTGTAGTGTATAAATATTTATTCAGTTCTGAAACTGAAATCTAATCCCCAAGGAAAGCTGTACCGCGTAGTAGTCAAGGCTCTGTAATGAGGTTAATCTTAGCTTTAACTGCAAGACTTCAAGGAATGTATTTTTGATTTAAATGTACATATCTATGTGCGTCTTGTGATCGTAGTACTTGTTAAAAGTTTAGTGGTTTAGGGTTCGAAATCCCGGCATGCACCTTTTTCTTTAATACTTAAGTTATACTCGAAGGCCCTTAAAATCGTGGTTTAAGAGCGCTTTGAACTTTTAGGTTCATGCTATACTTTGAAATAACAGTGGTATATGTGAACTGAATGCCTACAAAATCATTTAAAAATTGCTCTCGTGCTAATTGGTGACTAAACTGTACTGATACCATTTAAGCATAATGGTGGGCTTACCCACCATTATTCCACGACTTCCTTTTTAACAAGAAAAGACGAATACATAGATTATAAAAAGGCTGGAATACTTTATTTAATTTTAAAATATTTTTACTTGGAAACAGAGCATTAATATCATGAAATTTAAATTCGACACTGTAACCAGGAATGGCTAAATAAGTAAAATTGTAAATTATGCGTATAGTTTCTCTGATCGTGGGTACATTAGGGCTATCTCGTAAAAGTATACTGCGCGAACCTTCCTAATAAGAGATTGGGTGGTCTTTGTTACTTTTTTAATCCGGCGATGTAATTGTATTTATTTTATTGACAGTATACTAAAAGTTAAGTAAGACTTAATCTGATTCCGATGTTCGGAGTCTTCATTTTATGAGGGAACTTTGTAATTGGTTATACGTGCAGTTTACTTTTACTATGTATTTTATAGGTATAACAAAGGCGATGCAGCTAATATAATCGCAAGTGGTTTCATGTTTTCTGTATCGTGATATCATGAAAATTTTATGTAGGTACTAGAGGATAATTTTGCTGTCGAGCAACATATTATTTTCATTAAACCAATGTGTAATTATATTTTGTTTACATTGTGTTGGTCTGTGTTTCCTGTTATTAGCATAATTGGGCTATTATCTCGAAACAAACCTATCTCATGACTATTATGTCATATTACGTAGATCAGATCATCTACATATATACGCCAAAAATAAGATGGCTCAGAACTCAACCCTGAGGAACTCCCATTCGTTGTACAAGTGATTCAGATGACCTTTTACCGTTCACTTCAACCCTTCGAAACCCATTACTTACATACATACTCAGAAACGTCGAGGACGGTGCTTTTAATGTATTAGTAATTGATTTTCCTTGTTTAAGATGTTATAATGTTTATAGAAATATCAAAGATATCTATAGGGTTATCACAGTTCGAACCAGCATCAATAATGACGTTTAATCACGGGGATTATGACTTAATATGTAAAAAACGTAACATGACCCCTGTAATTCCCGGAGAGGAAGGTACAGCTATGTAGCATACTCTCATATTTCACCAGTTACGTTTACATCCGACTATGGAATAGGTTGTGATTCCTATTAATTTTCAAACAGAAGGCCGTAGCAAAGAATTAGAAATGTTCAATTTAATTTGTCTGTATACCCAAAAAACACCGAAAAAGAAAACTAAAATGGTCCACTTACAGCCATATCGAGCTATCAGACCCCTTTGGTAATACATAGAAATAAGTATAGATGCCCGGCGATTTGATAAAAAGGTACCCTGGGATACCCGAACGAAGTGGCGTGGACCGATTGTAAGAGGACGATGGCTTTTCTCTTTAAATATTCAAAATCCAGACTGTTGCCTGAGTTTGAAATAAAACCACTAATATATATTCTCTCATTTGAATTGGGTTAAAGTATAAGATGTCGTAGGTTTCTTAGAAAACCGAACTAAGTTGTTCTTCACAAAAGGGTCAGTACTAAATATGTTTAATGTTGAATTCAATTGTGTTTATTTTATTTCATACATTTTTAAATGCGTGCAAGGTTTGACCTAGTTGCCACAATGGAAATTTGCATGATCCTTGACGGTAATCATAGGATCATGACATGTATTTCTAATTATATTATACAAGTTGATTTATGCAAGGTATTCATTGCACTGAACATTAGATCATCATCAATATCTACATCATCATTATCATCATCATCATCATTATCATCATCGTTGTCGTCATCATCATCATCATCATTAAAATGACCATCTAATTCTTAAACGTTTGTTTCTAACTATTTAAAGAATAAAAAGCACTGGCCGGTACTGTGAACAAGCCCGAAGGGTTTGTGGGTAAGTATTACCCGCGTTACAGCAATGTAACCAATAACAGCGTGAAAAATGGCTCGCATCTTTTATAAAACGAATTTATCATTACTTATTGTGCGTCAATATGTTCATGTACATCACATAAGTATATTTAAAAAAAATACAAATATTTTGACCTTACATATACATATAAATCTGTCTTTATGTGTCCTATTATTTAAACCCAGTCTTGAGTGTTTCTTAGTACATACTCATTACAATTCTGTATTCTCTACATCTTGTGGCCAGATAAATTTATTGGCATACGTATCTGATCTGATAACAACTTACTCGAGATTCACTGCGAACAGTTATCGGTTTTCGCATGTAAGGTTTCTGCTTTTAACTAACAAATAACTCACGGCAGCTCTCTTACGGCGTTCTACTGATTTCGGCAAGATTGCTGTTTACGGTATAATCTGCACACGATGCTTCGTTGTATTTTTTGTTATTTGTCCTTATTTTTAACCGTGTAACGTGGGAGTGTTCTGAATTCCTCTGCCTACCTCTTCGGGGATTACAGGCGTGAAGTTACGTATTGTCCTTATTCATCCAATACATCTGAAAGTATTCTCAACTAGTGTTGCAAAGACCACACGCCTTGCTAAGACGAATGAGAAGAAGACTTATCTTGTGCATCGTGTAATCAACAGCAAGCACTTTGATAAGTGACGAAGAACAAACAATTTCTACATAAAATATCTTCTTGTTACGCTTTCAGATCATACAAAATCGATTTTAATGGGAACGAGCATGGAGAAACTTAAGATTTGGAAAAATATGAGTCATAATACATTTAAAGAAAACTTCGTATTGGAATTTTACTTGCTATTCTAAATTAGATCCGTATTTCAAAAACGAATTATCAATACAGTAGGTACCGTGTTGCAAATATCAAAATGGGCAACTCAGTAATATTGTCAACGATAGTTTAATGGCACTAGCGGGTCGTAACTAACTGTGTCAAAAGTTTGTCATAGCGACCAGCAGACAGCGGAATCCCGAACACAATTTGGGAGTTCAGAATGATGTATGGACGAAAAGGAGTTTGGTAAATGTTGGACGCGGAAGTTATCCGAGCTATTAGTGATCTGTCATATCTTCAGTTGGTAACCATAAGGACGTTGCAAGTCTTATAGATGACGGACGCGACGAATAATGTTACTAGTAATCTTATTTCGATCTTTTTAATGCATTACGTTTAAATTATATATTTTTGCTGTCTTTTTGCTTATTTTTGATTTTTTAAATTATCATTGCTTAAATTTTTTAATTTTAGATTTTTGTATTCCAGCACACTCTTAGGCAAGCAGGACAAAAGGGAGAGATGACTGAGTGCGTGCCAAACAAAACAGACAAATTACGTACAATTTACGCACAAATTTATTATTCCTACTTAAATTTAAACATATTTCTTATTACATTTATATATTTTGTAAATCGCCTTTCGATTTTCTTTATTTTGATACGTTACTAGATAGGTACTTTTTTTTTGTAAAGTATTAAAGTATTAATTAATTAATATTTCACACCAAAATCCGCCTTTTTTGTTAAATCTAAATGTAAAATCTAGGGATACTTAGACTTATACTTAGACTTATACTTAGGGATACTTATACTTAGGTTTTTAAGACGAATATAACGATATCTTCACTATCGAAATCTATTCAGCCATTTGGAAGATACAAGGTAATAAAGAAATTTACTAACATACAAGATACGCGCGAAAAATACAACCCTTCCTTGGTAGTCGGGTAAACGTAGCCGCGGAGACAACTTCATATGTGCGATAGGGGCAGGCTACTCGCCGATTGTATACCCTGATGATACGGAAGCCGGAAGCTCAGGAATAAAAAGTCACCGGGTCAATCAGCTCACCGACAACTAACAGAAATTTAAACCCAGCGGGGACAAGAACATATAAAATCTTATATACGCTTTATTTTTAACTAGTGTTCAATTTTTACAATCTATAATTTATATAGTATCGTGGTGAATGAGCAGAGCAACGAAGACTTTGTACCTAACGCAGGGTTTCTCGCGAGCTGCGTGTGTGAACGTATCGAAAAGAATAAAATATAGGTAGGTATGTATATATTTTTATTACTTGATAAAGCAGCGAGCCGTTTTTCAATCGTGATCGTTTATGTAAATACGCCGCGAGTGTATAGGTGCGGTCGTTCTGTTTTATCGCGGGATAATGTGATATCGGCTGACGTCAGTTGAAATGGGGGGTGATTCCTCCGTATTTTAATGTCGGTCTTATTGTGTGCGGAACGCGGGATGGATTTTATAGTTTTTTCTCTCCTCGTGTGAATCGAAGATGATATTGAAAGTAGGTACATACGGTTCTTCTTTTCCAAGCGACACGTCGAGAATTATTTAAGGCTTGAGAGACGAGTCCGAATGTACATTGAAACGTAATGAAGTGTGGATTTTTGTCTAGTGATTGGAGATTTGAATAATATAACAATGATCGTGTCGTGATCGTTGAAACTGTCGGTAGCGCATACGATAACGCACAAAAATCAATTATTTGTGGGATTTATGTTATTATGTTGTAAAACTTGTGTAGAGTTGTATTATGAACCATTGCTTTAACAAAAGGAGAATACTACATATGTAGATGTAACAACATAATTATAAATGAATATATTTTATTCATTTTATATATTTTATTAATTTTATATATCTTTTATTCATTTTATACATAATATATTAAAACTATCTGTACAAGCGATTGAATCGACATTTTAACAATAATTTTAATTTAAGATACGACTGACATGTCATTACGTTATCGAAAATGTTGGTAATTATATGAATATTATCAACTGTTATTGTTATAATTAATGATGACATGGATTATTTTATCTACGACCCATTTGTAGTGTCTCTCAGAATGTCTCCTACCAGAATGTGCGGGTTAAAAGCCATAGTCTGCCACACTGGTCACGTGCAGGTCAGCAGAATTCACGCTCCCAAGTAAACAGTATGGAGAAATGAGTATGGAGAAATGTATTCAGGTTGCCTCTCGATGGTTTCCTTCATCGTATGGTTAATTTGTGTTATGAATATCATTATACTGGTAATGTTTACAAATATTTTACCTCAATTTCATAGTTTGCGTAGGTTATGGTAAAAATATATTTAGTCAAAGGTATATCTACACATTCATATATATCTTCACGCCAGGGCCCTTACGGGGTAGGCAGAGAGCACAGAGTGCCAAATATCTCTATCATTACAGACTCCTGTACAAATAAATAAAATTGGAGTGTCTGTTTGTAATATTAAAATAACAGCATTTTACCAAATGCATATGTATGTATAGACGGTACATGGACCAAAATAACATTTTTACAATATTTGTTTGTCTGTCTGTATGTAGGTATGTTCTCGTTAATCTCAGGAACGGATGAAACAATTTTGACGGGACTCACTGGCAGATAGCTGATGTAATAAGGAGTAACTTAGGCTACTTTCATTTTAGGATTTGTTAAATTCCACGCGGACGAAGTCACGAGCACAGCTAGACTAAGTTATAAATTGGATGGTGCTATTCAAAAAACTCTCAACTTTCTAATAATTTACATGTGCTTATGAACTGCTAGAAGATAGACTGATCTGATTAAAAGTCTATGCACTCAAACGCTTTATACTTTTTGAAAAAATATACTTAGTTCACACGTTAGTATTATTAACAAAAGTCGTGTAGTGAATCACCCTTTGTGGTTGAAGTTGATTCAATTGAATGAATAATGATTTAGTATTCTTAAGTCTCAAGTAATATTTTCCAGTATTTAATTATTACTAATGTTCTCAAACGATCTATTGCAATTTACAGGAAATCTTTTACATACGTGCTATCCGAGCATAAGTTTCAATAGTGAATTTAACATGTTATTTGTAATGGAAAAACATTATATTAGGCAAATTGCCGTTGCGCAATGATATTTGCATATTTACGAGTGTTCCCTCTGCCTCTGGCTATCTCCGAAAAAAATAGGGTTTGTAAGCGTTTACGCTTATAGAATCCCATAAGCATATACGGAAAACGAGACAACCCCAAGTAATTTAATCTAAAACTATTCGGATAGGGAAATTCTATGTATTTATATTATCACTTGTATGCGATAAGCTTTAAGCTTTATATTTCTTTGTTGAGTATAAAAAAAAGGTTTTGAGTGTTCGAAAACTGTCCTCTCTGTCTACCCCGTGGGGGACCTGACGTGAAGATATGTATGTATGTAAGTTTTTCGAATAATCAGTAGGTTTTTATATATTGTATTGTTTCTGATATTTCATAGAGTAAAGCGCTGCAGACCGGAGTATCTACCAAATCCAACATGTTGCATGCAACATTTTCCTATAACTCGGAAATTAGATACAAGCTATTAAATAATAATGTACAAAAAGCTAACGAAAGAAAACAATCAATCACGCAAGGGTTTGATTGACGATTGCACATAACAGACTGTTATTGGAATAAATCTGAATCCAATTTAAGCTAGACACGGGCATCGGTGTATTCTAATTGTATTCTAAAATGTATTCTAGGTGTCTCTAGCTCACTGCACTGAGTCATAAAATTTACCTATACCATCTAATGTAAGTACTTAGTAGAATATTATTATAGTATAAGTATATTAGATAAGTATAATTTAATTTTTATTATGGACACAAATCAAAGTGTTGTTATAATTAAGGTTTGTCCACTTGAATGCTATTTGCATCACAAATTCGGTATTAATGTCAACGTATTATAGGAAAACTGGGTCAAATAAAAAATTCCGGTTTTATTGTAAGCTCCTCAAAATATGTTAATTAAATTTACTATTATTATTAAACCTATTCCATCGTGGGACTTAAAAGTAACTGGTGAAACGTGGGAGTGTTCTACATTCCTCTGCCTACCTCTTCG
>DWDV01002570.1:0-11460 GCA_018245615.1 Mimoniades ocyalus
CTGGTTACCATACCACAAGCTCTGTTGAAGCTTACTTTGGGATCAGATGGCCGTGTGTGGAGATGTCCCAAGATATTTATTTATTTATTTAACAAGGTCCAAATCGATATTAAAAATACATCAATACAAAACTTACAACATCTCAATGGTATTTTCAGTATACTGCCGAGTCCTCTCTGAAGCCATGGTCTATGAAGTAAGAATAAAAAAAAAACTTTTTTTAATTGAACTGAACTCCAAACCGGAAGACGCGTGGAAACTGTGTGTTCGTTTTTCGAATATTCAAACTAAAACGAATTCTTAGTAACATTAACTTCTATAGTTAGCAAATATCGTCCTACACGTAAATTACATCAAAAATGTTTCCTAAATTAAAATTTATACTGATCGTGTATTGTTTTCGGTAATGAATTTTTTTTCCGATCGACACAAAGCTTCGGCGATTTTACATCTCACTCGCACGATAAACCACATGTATAAGGCCACATCTGTTCAAATTCGAAAAGTTTGACCATCATATGTTAATACATCTGTCCATGCATCAGTTCTTGTAAGTCCATTGATCAAGACAGATCGCCCTAATCGGCGCCACTCCACCTTGTGCCGGGCCTTTTGACTCCAGCTGTATCCAGCTGTTTTCTCAAGACCGTCAGTTATGAGAGCGATCTATGCTCTTTACACCAACACGTGGCCACCACTTGACGACCACGCTGGCCCATCGGCTGTTCGTCCTTGCCATATGAAGATGTACCGATCTTCTTTTTTTTTACATATTATCTCAGTATACGTACGTTCGCGCCGTGTCACCTTCTGACGTGACCGTCGAATCTCTCCATTTGTTATCGTCTGCAGACAAACCTAGAAATTTTATATAGCACAAGATATAAAGTAAAAAAGAAATGTTAATGTGCAACTACTTAACTTTTTTTGGAAGAATTAAAAATTCCCTTGGAAGAAATAACTCTTACCAGATACTTGGTTCAGGACAGATAGACTGCGAGTTTGCGTTAGCTCCACGTGCTCCCTGGACGATAGTAGTATATATTTATATATGCTTCATTATTATTATATGAAGTATGCTACCAAAGTGTGAATCGTGCTTGTGTTTCGTACAAAAAGTGTTAAACAGAAAAACATATTATAAAATATCACAATAAAAGTTTGAAGCTGTGACAGTGTGCAGTTTGATGCTATGACAAACAGAAACACAGCCTTCCTCTCCTTTGAGTTCCTCGTCTCGAAGCCTGGTGCGTACCTCTTTCTAAATAAACGTAACCACTTTCCATACAATTTATATGCCTTTCATAAAGTGCTTCTCACTTTTTATAGAAGATAAAACATCGTGACCAAACATTGACGTCTTAGAGTTTTCTGTAATGTTTCCCAAAGCATGTGAAATCTGCTAATCCTTAGTTATCCGGCGTGACTGACTGTGGCTTTAGGCATTCAATTCACTGAGATTTGTCCAACAGTTGAACGATGTGTAGATGTTGATTGTAATAAATGTATATTTACTTACTCGGATTTTATTACAACTGGTAATTCTGATTGCTTCCTTAAGGCCATGTGAGCTATTTCCACTGAAGCGCCCAGCTCTACAAGAATAATAAACATTTTTATGAAATGTTTTTATTCATTCACGAATCGAAAGAATGACTTTCGATTCGTTTAATCATTCGTTCGATCAATCATTCACTCATTTCATCGTTCATTCATTCATTCGTTCATTTGTCGTTTCTTCGTTTACACATTTATAAAAGTTACTGCAAAATTAAATGTTATTTTTACGTCAACTAATACGATTACCAATTACACAAGAAATATAATAATTTTTGCATAGATAAAATAAATGGTAATAAAAAAAAAATTAAAAAAAATAAAATAAAAATGGTAATAACTTCTCATTTATTCCAATTTATTTCGTCTATGTAGTGCGTAAAATAATTCAAGAAGGAATTAAAAGAGGACATATCAATTTATTATTCCTGAGTAACTGTGTAGGTACTGAATAAAATTAAGTAATAAATATAAGATTTTCACATAATAATTAAAATATGTATATACTTAATTCAACTGAAAATTATAAAAATGCAATAAAATAATTTAAAATTACACGAGTATAGTAAGACAATGTATACCTAATATTCTCAAATCACTGCAATCATTTTTATTCTGAAAAAGGAGAGAGTTATCATTAATAATCGTATGCTTAGAATTTAAGTAATTATGAAGGACACCCAGGACGAATACTTGTGCAATGAGTACCTATAAGTTTTTGTCTTGTGGCTACGTGTAATAAAATAAGGAAATTTCGACTTGAACACGAATGACTTTAGGCCATAGTCTGTATTGGTATGTACTCGTATATGTATAGATTGTCAACCATCTGATTGCCGTAATACAGGCTCACTTCGAGTGAACTTGGGTATGAGATGGCTATGTGTAAAGATGTACCAAGATATTATTATAACTTTCATTATAATTCACCTCTTTTCGTCTGCGTGTTTTACGTTTTTTTCTTGGCTTGACGGTGGCGAGGGAGATGCTGTGAAAATAATATTCACTTTTATTTCATCATGCCTTCACGTATGTAATCCCCGAAGAGGTAGACAGAGGAATGCAGTACACTCCCGCGCTTCACCAGTTCGGTTTACGTCCCACTATAGAATAGGTGGTGTGGTGTGGTGTGGTGAGGTGGTGGTGTGGTGGAGTACCACACACCGGGCACAATTCCAGACTCCGAGAAACTCAGAAAATCTATATTAGAAAAATTTAGTAGTGCCTGACAAGGGAATTAAACCCAGGATTTTCCGATCGGCAGTCGCGCTTGCTACTAATTCGACCAACGAGGCAGTCATTAGTAATTCTGTCAAAATAAATACATTAAACACAATTTTATTAAAGAGGTAATAACAAAGACGTCAAATAGTTGACATTAAGTCTTATGACAATACAGTCTTCCTAATTATGTCACATACAGTGGCTAACCAAACTATTAGTGACACACAAATTTTTTGTATTTTGAATTCCGACTTATTTTTTGTATTACCTATATTCATTCTTATTGTATTGTATGTATTTTTATATAAAACAGTGTATGTTTCAGAAACTAAAACAATAACTTGATAAAAGATATTTATTTAACTAAAAAAAAAAAAAATTTTTCATGGATCAAACACTTTACTCTTAACTTTTAGTATGTAGTAATGCCACCTTTTGCAGCATTTAGACATGCTACTTATCGAGGTTTACTTTCTATGCAGATTTTTGCATTTTCTTGGAGATTTGGCCACCCACTGTATATGATGCCACAGTCAAAAAAAAACTGATTTCTGTTAAACGATGTAACGACAAATACAAAACAAAAAAATATTAAAAACTCACGTTCGGTCTGTGCGGTATCCTGTGACGTGTTTTAAGATCTCGTGTGTCACTTCAGTTGTTGTGCCTCGGTCTATTAAAAAAATATAAAGTATTATCAATAAGTATTCTAGCACAGTGAATATAATATTGAGGTGTGTTTGTATTGTACGTAATATCTACGTATAATGTAAAATTGCGAAAAATATATAAAAATATGTGACAGTTAACATAGAAATAGATAAAAAGTTAAATAATTTGTATGTATATATAGTATATAAAATGTGATTTGTTTTGTGCAGCAAGAACGAACAGTAGTCATGAACCGTAGCTCTTACCGGAATGGGGCTTTAGTAGATACCTAGTCTTTTAAGTGTACATTAAAAATGAGTCTGTGGGTTAAGCTCGCATTGAAATTACGTGTGTCGGAAACGTACTTTTCTAAGGACAAAAACCAAACCTGAGCTGTCCTTTTTCAGTTGTTCCTGGAAAAAATTGCAATAATATTTTCTATTAATCAATTAACGATGAAATTAAAATTATAACAATTTAAATATCCAAAGAACACCTGTTCAAATCCGGCTCAAAGGACATTAGACATACGTAAACAGAGATAAAGTCCCATGGAAAAAATAGTCAATATGTATTTATTGATCGAGACGCGTTAGGTCAAAAATAAAAGGTTTATTGATACCAAAACTAATGGGTGGTTAAAAATTGGGAGTGAACTACACTCCTCTGTCTAGCTTTTCTCTGATTACGGGCGTGATTTTACCAATGAATTTATGTGATACATTCAAAGTGTAGTTGAAATATTTATTTATTATACTAGTTATATGTGAAGTAAATAAAAGGCTTATTAAAATACTCACATTTTTCGCTCTATTCGTAGAAGAGCGTGCTGATATTATTTGTAATTTCCTGCAAAGCAAATAATTATTTTTGTTATATTTTATGCATACGTTTTACCCAAATATTCGCTAGCATTTAAATGTTTACGTATTTAGATTAACAGATTTAGATTAACGTATTTATGTTAACAGATTTAGGGATAATCTAATCGATATTCTCATAATAGTTTAGTCTATTATTATTAACAAATGACAGCGTTTAATTAACAACTGACAGCGGTTAATTAACAAGTGACAGCGTTTAATTAATAACTGACAGCGTTTAATTAATTTAATTTAAGCGACAACACCTATCTTTCATCACTTTTTAATGAAAATGACAGTTTGTATCAACTTTTACCCCTAAGCATAAGTGTTTTCTCATTATATGAATTATCTATAGTATGCTTTACCATTAAAAACCATTCACAAATCTCACTGTTCTGAATTCGATACCTTTTGGAATCACGCGTTGATTGGCTATCCGAACCACTTTGGGCATTCACCGACATCTCCAGAACCCTATCGTGGTTCCGTCGTATTCTTTTCTGGCGGGGCGATCTTCGTTTGGTCTTCATGGATTTCGCCTGTCTTGCTGTGAAGCATCCTTGGAAGATTCGTTGGGAACAGCCAGAGCAGAATATCACACCGCGGAACGTGTCGGCGTCTCGTAAGTCCGTTTCGCCACAAACGTCTACAAGTAAGTTAACTAATGAATGTTTATATTCATCATCATGATCAGTCTTCTCCGGTTCGCCGCTGGACAAGGGCCTTTCTAATAGCACACTACGGATCTCGATCTTCAGTTCTTCCTTTCCAACCACTGCCAGCCACTTAGTATATCGCCACTATCCCGAGCTAAAGGGCGTCTCAGATTACGTTTATATTCACGAAGCAAAATTTGATGTTCTCCAAAAAGTGAGTTTAAAAGAGTTATAAGTGTATTTTAAACAAATAGCTTACAAAAGGAGATACTTTAACACCTCATTAAATTCTTTTATTGGTATGTGCCTTGGTTGTAATAACTTTATTGCGTGAAAATTATATGCAGCGTAGGGTATGACGTCATCTCTTACCGAGAGCAGAGGAAGACTGGTATAAGTTATTTTTTCAATTAACTTAATTTACTCTTTACTACCCATATACCCCTATCCATATACCCCTATCCATATACCCCTTTGTTTATATGGACCAGTCGTATTTTGTAGCGATTAAAAGTTAAAAAATTAAATGTGTATATTGTTAGCAAGTCATGAATAATTGAGAAAACAACATTGCTTGTATTCCTTAACTGCAGAATAGGGTGCGGTAGTGGCGCCCCCGCTGGTATGTGTATCTATTTCGATCTCGATGCAGTACAAAGTACGTGTAATGAGTGCGAATATCTGGCAATCTTGGCATGAAGTTATTTATATGTGTACTTCCCTATTTTTAAAACTATGTTTGTTAGCTGACTGATCGTCATAATAGAGACTTCGTCTAGATTGAGATCAATGGCGGTGTGCCTCACAAAATCTCAACATTTTAGTATACCCCATTATATTAGTATAATATTCTATATATAACAGCATATTAGTAGTTATTATATGCGAATATATTAGTTTATTTCAACACATTAGTATTTGGCAACACATGTGTATATCCCAACCCATTAGTATATCCGAACCCATCAGTATATCCCAACGCATTAGTATTTCCCCAACCCATTAGTATACTCGTATCTAAACCCATTAATATATCTCAACCCACTACTATATCCCAACCCAGTAATATATTGCAGCCCATTAGTATATTGTTCAATACTAACAACATTTGTGGCATTGCTTGTGGTAGCTCACACCGTTGTGGATAACGCTCTCCCCTGGCGCGACTGCTGTGTCGCAGTGCTCACACACCTCGCAATTGGGTAAATTTAATACTCGTATTTACTAAAGCTAAGTATTTCTATTAAGGACAACGGTATCCAAACCCTAGACTATAGACAAATACAAAAAAAAAAGATAAAGGGAAATGGGTTGGCTAGCTGAGTGGGTTAATGCGATTGGATTTATATTGCTAACGGTACAATTGTTAAAATTGAAATAGTTTTATTAATTATATTAAGGTATTCAGGATGAGAGGTAGGTATAGAAGAAGCAGATCAGGTCTGTACATATTGGAACACAGTGTTATCTACCCGGTAATGGACCTGGTGTGATGCTCAATAAACAATATCATCATCAATCAATTACCCTCAATGAAATACCATTAATTACCCTCTTACTCTCTCTCTCTCTCTCTCTCTCTCTCTCTGTTAGATACGGATCTCCTCTCAATATAAGAAAGTCATACATTGTTAAAGCCTGGATTTATTCGTTGACTTTAAATGCCTTTCATACTGTGATTGACTGGACGAGAAAAGCCGGTAGAACAAATCTTCCAGCAATGTTTTAAATATAGAGCAATAAAACGAAATTTCTCCAGTCTGTGACTAAATGCAGAAAAATTCTCAGAAATTATAGTTTGGCCGTTGTGACGAAGTTCCCGGGTGTAATCTTACCGGATTATATGAAATCTTACCAGACTTACTGTTTAACTCGCAAATTAGAAAAATATGTAAAAAATAAAACATTTATTGATTTTCATTTAGATACGCTAGGTCTCTTGCAGGATATAGCGTACCCCTTATATTATTATTGATTGCAATAAATGAAAACCAATTAGAATAAAATGTAACAATGAATCCAAAAAAATACTCACGCCATTTTCTATTATGAGATTTTTTAAATGTTTACTCTACATTTTCTTAAATTTTCCACCCACGCAAAATTGCTGCTGTCAATGTCTTGATGTGAATCCTGTCTCAAAGAAAAGAAATTATTTTAGTTGGCCATTGATAACAAAGGTTGCATTGTCTCATAGTTTATATACCTATGCAGTACAGTCATATTAATTTGTATGGTCTTATGTAAGGGCTTCATGTATGTATTTCTTTTTTTTCACTGTGTACAGTAATGTTAAATAAATAGACAGTTTAGAAATATTGCTTTAATAAAACTATAATGAAGGAATATAAAAAACCTACCCCGTACAGGACCTGACGTAATAGTTTAAAAAAATACAACTGATATTGACTACCTCGTTGGTCGTGTTGGTTGCAAGCGCGACTGTCGATTGAGAAGTCCTGTGTTCAAATCCCAGGTCGAGCACTATTGGATTTTTCTAATTTAGTAGTGGTGGTGGATTTTTTAGTAGTGGCCCGGAGTCTGGATATGTGCCCGGTGTATGGCAATACTTAAAATATAAAAACTAAATATTCCATATATTTCTATTACGAGTCTCATATAGAAACTGCGTTTAATCTTCTTTTATTTTACGGGGAAACAAACAATTCAGATGCAAAGTTTCATCCCCCCTTTCACACTTGAGGTTTGATTTAAAGAAAAAGTATTGTAAGCAGCCAGGGTTGCTGCCCAAAGTACAAGCTACTTTTGGAGCTAATTTGTATAAAATCTATTCATCGATTTTGACGTGACAATAGCAGAAAGAAACTTCTTTGCATTAACATTAAACAAATATAGCTCTAGTAATACTGATGTAAGAATTATGTATATGTATATTTACAGGTTGTTTTTATAAAATTGTTACACCAGTCTGCAGGCTGCTAAGGATAAATAAACGAATGAATGAATCAATCAATTCTGTTGCGAATTTCTTACTGCAGCTAGTGCCCATGTGACGTATGGTACTGCAGCATGACATATCGTCCTTCACGGATGTCTCGTTATTGTCGACTTGACTAGCACTGTAATGCTTTACACTCGCATACAGCAAACCTCATTTTGCGGTTTAGCAGCAGAAGTACGTACAGCTGCTTTTCTCTAAGGTATTATGGCTATGGTGGTTTTGTCCATAACATATAATTCTTATTCAATTACTTAATTTCATTTTATGTGTGGTTTTGAAACGAAAGAAAAGTCAAACGCCAAAGTTACGGAGAAATTTAATCAATGTACCAGAGTCTGTAATTAAAATTACATATCTAAATAAGATCTGTCGCCCAGCACCAAAAGATTCATTAATACTTATTTCATTAAAATTATACATATTTCAATAACAAAATATACAAATGAACACTTTATAGAAGTTATACAATATTTTTTATAGTAACATTGTTCTTATATTAAAAAAATATGAATGTATATACATATATGTATACACAAAAATGAAATGAATATAAACAAATAACACAATCGTTACCCTTTAAAACATTATAAAATCTGGAAAGCACATTGAGCTTTAACATAAACAATTGGGAACATTTTATAAGACTTCACTTACACTAAAAACTATTTAATAAAAAAATAGGAATTTACTAAAACTAGGTATGTTAAACTACATTTTTTTTCATTTACTGGCCGGCAAAATGCTGCGGTTATTCTAAAGGTAGGTGTTTACTGGCATATTTAAAACTGTAAAATTAATTTATTATTTATTTATACTTATATTAAAATAATAATTAAATATCTAGGTACATGCAGTTCAGTGTTTTGATTTATTGGGGGGAAAATTTGATGAAGAAATGTATATTACTACTTAAAAAAAATGTCAATGATATTATGTTAACAATTACACATAATAGAGATTTGAGATCGAGATGTATAATTTAAATACAGTTTATAAAGAAGGAATCCAATTTGAGATCAATGAGATTACAAAAATATTACATTTATACTGTTGTTTTTATAATTAACTATCTCTGCATAATTCCATACATACATAATTAGCTTAAGCTACACAATATTAAAAATACTGGCCCCTAAATAACAGTTCATATCTAAAGAAAAATAAAAATTAATTAAAAATATATTAATTCTTATTTTGTGTATAATTACATCTATATTAAAATATAAATTACTGGCTTTGTATAATAATACATTTCAATAAACATTTGAAACATAACAATTATTTAAAATGTATAATTCATATTATAAACTCTAACATTAACATTTATGAGCTTACAGATTAAAATTGAGTACAAGGAAATAGTAAATCCTACTTACAGGGTTTGATTCTCCTTTACCTGGAATTTTGGGCGTAATTGAGTGTAATTCGTAAGGCAAAATAGGCAGAGTGGGTTGCACGCTGATCACACCAACTAAGCTAACAGATTCGACACTGACATATACTACTCGTGAAAGAGATTTTTGGAGAAAATCTACAAATTGACACTTTGAGATTGTATTTATTCGAAATGGTTAGAAGCCGGTATTGGTTCGATTTATATTTGTAGACAGATGCACATGGGAGTAGGACACGATGAAAGAAATAGTTCATCTATTGAGTGTTCTAAAGTTGCTCCATGGCAATTATTACCAACCGCAATTTGGAAACGGACATCCAGAACAACATTGTACATATGCACGGCTACTGTGGATGTGTTCCTGTGGACTAAGCTGGATGACTAGTGCCCTTTTCTGTCATTGAAAAAGTTGAACCATTTTTTTGCCTGCCTATAATATAGGTACATGAATACAAAACGCATTGCGCATTAGTGACGATGTTCGTCCAAAGCGGCCAGAGTACGATTCAATATTTTCACATACAACGTATAAATTTCAACTATTGCCTACACTAATTAAGTACAGGTAAATTAGACCAGATATATATACATATATATGTATAAAACAATAGGAATTTCCCTATACTACTAATATTGCCACGAATGCCCTGTATAGCTTTATGTGGAACTTTGTTTTTGAGCACACTCCGTTACTACAGAACATATATTAAATAGTAATATCTTAAAATATCATAATACAGTCAAAGTGATTTTTCGTCGAGCGGTACGAAAGCTTTACTTGAGTTTAACGATACATTGGTTTCCTTATTTGGGTTAGTTGCTTGTAGAAAACACCGTTCAAACGGTAATGCACATACAGACATAAGGTCCTATATCCATCCAACCATGTGTTTGGATAATAAATAATAATAGACATTAAAAAACATTTTTTTTTTCCTTATAATGAAATGACATTTCTATTCGATATGTGTTCTGTATTGTTAACATTAAGATAATTTCATATACATATATAATTTAAATATATTTAGGTACATTTAATATAAGTAAAAGTAAAATTAATATCTACTATACCATAAGGTGAAATTTTCCATCATAGCATCTACTCACCCATTTGAATGGAAGAAATGTTTACTTTAAACAAGCTACAATTAGTTACGCGAACCTTATATAAAGCACTAACCACATTCCAAACCAATCTGTAGCAAATCGCAGATACCTCAAGTATATACCTGATAGTCCAACCTGAAACCAATAGTAGATTCTCTTCTGCTTCGTGAGAGCTAAGACGAACCGTTTTGTTTGTCAGTCAATAAATTACATACAAAAAATATAATTAACGTGTAAATAGAAATGAAACAACCACGTTAGAGCACTACGAGAGTGGTTCGGATTTTTTATCACAAATGGTCATTTGTGTCGTTGATTTGAAAAAAATTGTATAACGTTTAATATTTTCTATTATACATTAAATTGTTAACATGTTCTTTAAACGATTATTCATTTTTTATAGAAATTACAGATCGATATCTATTTACTAAAGTTTGAATTGAGAGCAAGTTCAAAAAACCAAAAATGTTATGATTAGGTACTCGTTTAAAGTAACAAGTAACAAAACGTAATAACTTAATAATAATTAAAAAACACAACTAATATTTAATACTTAATTTACATACTGGCCTAAGTTTACTATATTGCCGCAAAATTGTAAAATTTTTATATATGTACATTAAATCTCTTAAAATATAATTCTTAGACATACTTTTATTGTCGTACGATTTTTAATGGGAACTTAGATGCTTATAGCAGCCCAAAATAATTTCAATCCATGCTTAAGTCACAATGAAGTTATACTTAACGTCTGTAATAGATACAAAACTACCGCAGAACACTAGAGCCCCCTGTACACATTTTCTCATACATGCAGTAAGTACATATATAATTATTGTTTCATTTCATCTGTGACAATTTTATTGTAACTCTTATACTTTACATTCATTGCATTTGCTAAGCATTAGTTTTTAGTTAGGTATGACAAAACAACACATATGTTTATGGAAAAATAATTTAAATGGAAATAATAATAATATCGGAACACTGTTTAAATTTAATATTTTTCTAGGTGTAAAATTACAAAATACATGAAATCAT
>DWDV01002571.1:0-11460 GCA_018245615.1 Mimoniades ocyalus
CTCCCCCTCCCCCCCCCCCCCCCCAACCCCCCCCCCCCCCCCCCCCCCCCCCCCCCCCCCCCCCCCCCCCCCCCCGACACCCCCCCCCCCCCCCCCCCCTCCCCCCTCAGGGGAGGCCTGTGTCGGTCAGTAGACTGCAATAGGCATATGATGATAATGATGATAGTGATAATGCACGTTCCATCACGTTTTTTTCCAAGAAGTTTGTATTTAATGAAATCTTATCTAATTACAAAGTCAATATAAACATGACATTGGTATGCCTCATGCTTGATTACATTTTTTATATAACGAAAACAAAAAATGTTATTGACAAAGCTCAACCCCAGTCTTCTAATTTTTTCCATGTAATGTGCAAATTTTCACGATATATTTATTACATAATGCAACCATCGGATTCTGGAATTACTAGCTGTAACAGTAAGTTATGTAGTCGGCGCGTGTAGGCTTACGAAGTTACATAATATTAACTGTAACTCCGAATACAGTTGTTCATTTATTGTATGATAACCCCAGTCTCTGACGGATTTCGAGTACGCTTGTGTTAATAGCAATAAACGCATGTAGCTGAACCGAGCAACGTGTAAGTTGTAATTCAGAATGAACTTACATATATGTATGTACATATGTATTTCTAATCTTTTGTTTATACTGATGTTAATATTATAATAACGATATAACTATTATTATTATATAATAAAATGTTACTAGTAACACATCAAACAAAATGTGAAATTCGCGCCTGTTGTTTACGAATGATTACTTGCAAGTACAAATCTTTATTATTTAACTGTTGGATACGGGTCTAATCTTGTAACGAAAAGGTTTAAATCCATGATCTGCCACGCTGGCGAAATGCGCATTCAGAATTCGTACGCACTATGGATAATATTCTAAGGTGCGTGTTTGTAGATATGCTCACGAATATTCCCTTTTCCGTTAGTGTAAGTGAAATTTAATATTTAAAACGCGTATAACTCAAACACATACATACGTCAAGATATGCGTTGGGATTTAAACCCCATACTCCCGGAGTGGAATGCTTATCTCTAAATTAGGTAATCACGGAGTACAAAACATGACAAGGAAGAACCGGAAATGTCTAATAAGAGTCTTAATGCGTACACTTGATATTATTACTAAATACTGCACATTTTTAAACGAAGAATATTTTATAAATCCCAAAACCTGTTGAATGAAAGCCTTTATCAATATTAGTTCATTAATAAAAAATTGAAGGAATCCTGTTTGAACTAAACGGAAGTGGACCGGTTCTGGCGGAAGTAACGCCGACGCCATTGTCAGGCCCCTTTTCAATAACACAGGTGATATTTATAAAGGAATTTATGCAGATACGATATCTCGGGTTATGTTGTGGGATAAAATCCTTTAACCCTATATGTAGGCTCTGATCGATTAAATTTAAATGTAACACGTAATATCACGCCTGTAATCTCCGAAGAGGTAGGCAGCGGAATGCAGAACACTCCCACGTTCCACCAGTTACGTTTACGTCTCACTATAGAATAGGTGGTGAGCCTATTTTGATACACCGGGCATATATCTAGACTCCGAGCCACTACTAGAAAATCTAAATTAGAAAAATTTAGTAGTGCCCGAACCGGGAATTGAAACCAGGACCTTCCGATCGGCAGTCGCACTTGCAACCAACACGACCAACAAGGCAGTCAAATTTTGAATGTGTATTATTTTTTACCATCTGCTTTTTCAAAAATTACAAATTCCATATCTATTGTTATCTATATTAGATTTTCTAGTAATATTTTTGCAATGAACTGCATGTATTGTCGCCAATGTGTTTATGAATATTAAATTCATATAATAAAAAATATATTTATTGGCGATGTTTGTATAAACTAGTGCGCTTCTTTTTAATTTGTTGTCCTCTTTTTTTTAATAATTAGTCTTCGTTTTTAATTATAGATCCTCATTTTTACTTTTTGGACCTACACTGTTATTACTAGTACCGTTCAGAAATATCATAAGTATTTTAATTTACTTTTTCGGTCTTTATGCATTTAGGAATAGAGATCCATGAATTTGGGTGAGATGGAGAATGGTACCAGGAAAGAATTTTTTAAAACTGATATGTGTCTTACGGAACATTTGAGGCGACTTTACGATCGTGCTAATCGGGTTGTTTATTTGTATTGGATAGGGGTTAAACATCCTTTTTGAAAAATACTATTACTCTTTTACGGTGGTACTCATACAACGGCTTAATAATCTAACAATACTTCAATTTACGCGTTAGTTCGTGATTTTAAAAGATTGTTCTAACTTTGAATCTTTCAAGATGTATGTAATGATGAAGAGTAGTTTATTTCGTTTATTTATATCTGAATATAACTGTTTGTTCTAATTATTTCGTTGTTTTGCAAAAAATATACATAGGTACTTCATTAACTAAACTGCTAGAAGTCTTATTAACTTCTGCCTACCTTATTAAAGTCACCATCGTACACCGGTTTTATCATAGTATTTTTTAATATCAGAACGGCTAAGGCCGTAGTCTGTCACAGTAACCAAATGTGAACCTGGCAGACTTCACACGCCTTAGTGAACCTATGGAGAACTCTAGGTTATGCAGAATTCTTTATGATGCTCGCGAAAAATGTTACAGCAATTGACATTCAAACTCAAAAAGTAAATAATTAGTAAAGAGGTACGTAATAGGATTTATAACCATGAATTCCGCAACGAGAGGCGGAATTCTAAATCACTGTTTTTATGTATTCATTGCGTTGAAGTATTTTTTAAATTACATTTGCATAATGATATACTCGTAATAACACTGGATACAAAGATACCCTTTTGTTCTATAAAATTCCCAAGCAGAAAGCTACGTATCTCATTTTAATTAGGTAAACTATATAGGGTTGATCCATTGCCGAGGTGAACTCTATCGAACTTGTTCACTCGCGTAACTTGTTTGTTGAAGTTGACCACTAGTTGCAGTAGTGGTACTGCTATGTCAAACAGTGGACGTTTGTAAGCATACAATGCTGTTGGTAACTTGTGGTAACGTTCCAAGGTTAGCGTTCGATTATCACAATGTAGTGTTAATGTAGTCATTCGAAATGTCGGACTTTGCAATTGACCATAATCTTCATCGTTTTTAAATTCAAATTCTTTCATCCATCACACATAAACTTCATGAGCGTAAGACAATGGATGTTGATTCATTCGTCGCTTGTGCGGGCCCCTTATGCGATGTTAGTTTCAAAAAAATATCCGAGGGAAATAATAGCCCAGCACTGGTTCAAAGTAAGCAAAATAATTGCTATGATTCAGTATGATTTTAGTTCAATTATAATCTAATATGATAGCATCTTGTTTCTGGCAATATCAACCCTAATATTTTTACAAATCCAACTTTTATCACTGACCCTTGTTTTCGAGTGGACGGTTTTACTCGCCAGTGAATCACCGTCGTGGAATGTTTAAAATCCCTCGCTTTCCAGTTGGAACGTCGAGATCCCTAGGGATCTAGGATTACCGGGATCATGGCAAACCTAAACTAGACTGTGGCAGCGTACATTTTAATAGCCACTGTCTGAATGTCTGCTTAAATGGCATAATAATGTACGGAGTACGTGTAAATATTTTACAAATATGTCTTATTTGAAATAACATAATATTACGCCTGTATATCTCAGACAGTGTTGGCAGGAGAGGTTTGTTTATTTACTTACCCATTATTTACTCAGTTATTTTTTATAGTTCACTATACAGGGCAATAAAAAGGCGAACCTAACAAACCATCGTTCAAGGATCTAAAATACCATCATCTACACAAATATGCATATCGCTACAATTTATGTTACATGATATTTCATTTACAGAATAAAACAAAGTGTAATGTCTGGAACTGGACTGAGAAAATACATATAATGGCAATGATGATATATTAATAAATATAAGAATAGTACAAGCAATGAATTATACTATAAAAGCTTTAAATAACTAACACGATAATCATTTATCGTTAATGATAATTAATTTTGAAACCTACAAGTTCCGCTTCTGTTTTGTGTTCTGATCGGAGTGTCAGGTTAACTGTGTATGTCAGAAGTACCTAAAATGCATATTTGTATGTAACCTGCGGTGTTCTACCCGTTCAGAACTAGTGGAGATTCCTTTAATTTGCGCTCCTCAGACATAGTCTCCACTTACAGCGTCTATAGATTATAGATGCACTTATTTTTATTACTAGATATGTAGTGATATTTGAGTTATTGCTTTCCACGGTCGAGGGAAATGGAGTACTTGTTATTAATTTATTCTGCTGTTAATTGTTTAAAGAAAACGACGCCATTTCATAGAGCCATTAAAGTCCAATTTACAATGAGTCACGTGTTTAATTACCATTGTTAGTAAGTAAATACTACAAAGTTTATTTAAATGGACAAATTGTTACTTACTTACAAATTGTAAATGACAACTGTCTGTTTGCTATGTAGAAGTCTCGTCCAGGTCAGAAAATATATGAAGTGAATATGTAATCTTGTCGAGTTCAATTAAATGAAGCAGTTCAGTTCAAACAGTTGTAGGACAAGCAATGCACCTTAGGTTATAATTCATTAATACAGTGTTATAAGCTATAATATTAAGATAGGTCAATGTATATTAAAGTATATAATGTTTGTAACAAATGGTGGTGAGCAGCCGAATCCTACACAAATATTATTTAGCCAACGTCACAAATAACGAAAGCTATTTTTATTTTATGTTATTTAAACGTAACATTACGCCTGTAATCCCTAAAAGGGTACGTAGCGGAGTGTAGTACACTCCCATGTCATTTTATTTAAATACATGTTATTTTATAAGGTCATTACATTTTCAGAACTTTGTCAGAACATTACATTTTCAGAACAAAACAGAATTTGAAATAAATGTCTAGTTCTGTTACACACCTCTGACGCCTGACAATTTAGAGTGAGCAATTACTTAAAAATACATGTAGGTATAAAAATACATTAGGCTTCAACTGAAACAAACCATACAGATGAAAATTCGCTAAATTATAATTCTCTTTGTAATAGTTTTAAATTTAATTATGAATTATGAAAAATTATAGATGTTTATTATCAATATTAAATGCTTACGTTAGGTTTTTACGGGGTAACCAGTGAGTGTTGAGAGTAGAATCATCCTATTCTTACAGATCAATCAAAATTTATAACGTAACTTTTTCACACGGCAGTGTAAATCAAAAATTAAATTAAAAATTATATTCGCCAAATCATTGGTACAAATACATTACTAAACATTTTATCAAAATATCAGACACTTGCAACGAGCTATTCTAAGTCATCGGGGGCATAGTTTAATTTCATAAAGGTATATTATATATAAGAATACACAACAAAATACTATACTCTAACATTAACATATTTTGAAAACGAAAAGGTGCGGTTTCGTACCTAAAGTAGGATTAAAAGTTAATTAAACTCGCCGAAGGGTGCCATTTGCATGGCGTAGTATTCATCACTCGCCGCAGTGCGAAGTCAAATTGAAACTTACTGTTCCGTATTAAACTTACGTACGCATTTGGGAATTTGAAACATTTTACAACAAATAATAATAATAATGTCTTAGGGAGACTGCACACTTGGTAATCTGGTTTGAAATTAGGCGGAATTTGTACTACGGTAACAAGTCATCCTACTTGTTACCGTGTACAAATATTGAATTTCAATTTCCAATTGATGTACCTACATAGACAATTTTATTCCCAAAAACAGAACAGCAAGTAAATATTTGTCCTGGGTGAGAATCGAAAATGTAGCCTCGGATTAGCAATCGTAGATACTAACTACTGGAACAATGGACACATTTTTGAAAGTAAGCTGAGATTTATTAAAATTTTGAATTCCGTATAACATGTTAGACGCACAACTTAATTAAACAGACTACGCTATTTCTTTATTGCAATTGTAATTTACTGTTCGACTTCTCAACGACTCGACCCACTGCGGTCTTATTCACATGGTACCTATATGTACATTATATTTTGTTTAAATTATGAATCATAGCTAAGCTAGCATTCAATATTGTTTCAAAAAACTCTAGTTTTCTACCTGCTTTATATTTCATATCAAAACAACTATTTTCTCACTAACGAAATACCCGAAATGGGAGAGGGGTTCTTTTTATACAAAATTTATCGATACAATCGTCTAAGAGGTTAGTACCTAATGTGAATTAATTGAAATGAAATTTAAATAATGCAGTCACATCCCTATAACTCTATCTTGAATAAAACTTATTAAATTCAGTAAAAGTGCCATCTGCCGGTTACAATAGTATAAATTTGATAATTGTAATAACAAAGCTATATTTATTCAAATTTACTACCATTATTTTATTTATTTTATTTTTATTTTATTTATTTGGAAAACTTACAGCAAGTACAAAGCATAACAAACGAATAAGTAAGCATAAGACAGCCATTTACAAGTTTTCACCTATAAGTTTTAACGTTTATTGATAGCATTTTTACATCCATCCTGTACTGGGACATCGAAGGGTATCCTCGGATTCATGCGTTACATTCAGATAGCAGGCTCGCAGCCATCAGTGAGATGATGACAAGATATATGCTGTAAATGTTATAAAGTTAAATTAACATGTTCAGGAAAATTTATTAATACACCTGAAATAATGATTGCATCAATTTAAATAGAAAAAAAAATATTTTCAACTTTGTCCAGCAATGGGATTGAGATGGTTGAAAATCAATAACGGTAATTTTACCATGTCTACCGCCATATATAAAAATCTAATAATACAAAATAATGCTATTATTTTATGAATGTAATTTAAACTTTTAAACTGATAAACATATACAAAACACACCGCTATACTAAAACAAACGATAAGCCGCCCCTGTATTTTTGACGCTGGATTAAAAATTAATTTAACTCGTCAACGACATACGAGTATGCTATATACAGGCTGTTGTTTTATAAGCATTATACATAAGCGCAGAGTGGGAATGAAAAAGCTTCACTACATACTACTGTTCATTGAATAAAGATGATTATAAGGTTATTACAAAATGACATTGCTTTGAAAACCAAAATATTTGGATTACTTGAAATATCTACGAACAGTAACACATTATATACACTAAAAAAAATGAAGGCTCACCCACCTATCTTGACCAAGTTGGTTAAGTTTTGGGGGTGTTAGAAGTCTCCGTAACCTGCGTGCATATGTGAAGAGAGTGACGAAGAGTAGCACGACAGATCGTTAAGGATAGATATATTTGGTACTCCGTGCTCTCTGCCTACCCCGTGAGGAACCAGGCATGATGCAATTGCGTTACAGTGGTTGGTAGCCCTGATTAGTATGGGGGGCGGGTGCACTGAGGGCTGAGTTATATTTCTTCGCCTTACTATGTCTCCATACTATATAAAAGACAGACACAAAGTAAAGGCAGAATTAAAGCATTGGTGGCTTTCTTTTGGGCCCCGTGTAAGGGTATTCCTTTTCCTCTAGTTTAATGTCCAGTAATCGTTGATAGATATCATTACCTATTACTAATAGGAGAAATTCTGAAGAACTAAATTATAGCATCTTATTGTTGCATTTTGCCTTCCCTATATTTCAACTTAGCGAAAGCCTCTGCCACCTTCGTCAATACAAACTTCTTTTCAACATATACACACAGGTATTCAACAATGCAGAAATCTATAAGTGGTATTCGTTCTGTAACTTATATACTTGGTAATACGTAACCCTTAACCACATATGTAAATGTTAGCGTACATCCTCCACTACATAATACGTCCCTCCGTACGTAACCAACTCTTTGTAAGGACTTACGTGGGCTATCACGATAATGTCCAGTCGCACGTGGCTCGTAGATTAATATCTACACTCAAGTGTAAAGATCGAGGTATATTAAACTCTTCTAGAAATCTATTTGAAATAGAAAAATTAATGACTTTCCAAAGAAATGTAGGTTGCAATTATTTCTAAAGTTAATTGTAGAAACAACTTGGACTGAGGTGTTTTGTTGCTAAGATTCCCAAAACAGTGGACAAATGCAAACATAATTACAAAGATATGAGATCAGATACTACGGAGTTCGTAATTCAGATGGGCCCGCCCAGAAATAATGTAAGGCACTTAAGGTCAATAACCGCGTCGGAATTTTTAGTTTTATTTTATTCGGATTATATATTTACATTAAGCAATTGAGTATATAACAAACTTTGATACAGTGTACTCTAAGAACGGTCATAAGTAGTCTTAAAGATAAGTAATAATGTTATTAAGCACTTTCCCTCGCAAAGAAACCTAGATTTCAGTCAGCAAGGATATCCTGTTACGCTTGGGGAAAGATGGAAGTTTCCTACAGTTACTGCTCTGATCGCTGAAACTTTGTTCAAAGCTTCCGTAAAACTTTCAAAGAAGGCCCACTAAATTCTTATATAGGCACAAATTATGGTCAAAGTCTAATAATAACTCGTTGAATGGATGGCAGTAAAGATCTGAAAAACATGTACTTCGTTGGCTCACTTGTAAACAAATTCAATATCTTGAATGGAGTTGAGAATTGAATTTGGAAAAATTGGGAAAACGCAATCGTGATAGTCTGGAGATTCTTTCCAGTGGAATCGGAAAGTAAAGGAAAAACGCAAACCTTTCTGACGAGAATGTCTATTTCGTTACAAAACTGTTCCTGCTATACCTCCAAAACAAATGTACGTGACCGCCAGCAATATCCGTCAAATCTGTCTGTGCGTAAAGGAACAGCTACGCAACTCTGATCTAATTTATGTGGATAGCGATAAGATAACTAACCTATCGAAGGGGAAAATTTTTTAATTAAAAAAACGTCGGCCAGAGTGATGGATAGTGTAATGGAATGGATCATGAAAGCAAATATGAAGATATGGGTTCTGGTGTTTATGTGTCCCAATAATTTAAATATACTTTAACTGGCTTAATGATCGAATGTTATGTAATACGTAATATCACGCCTATAATCCTCAAAGAGGCAGGCAGAGGAGTGTAGTGCACTTCCACGTTTCACCGATTACGGTTACGTCCCAATATGGAATAGGTTGTGAGTCTATTGCGAATGTTGATCCAAAGTAATGGGTTTGATTTCCACCCAAGACAAACATTGATTGTTTATTTGTTTGTGACGCAGGAGGAGTAGTTACAGATGCGTTATTATTCCAAGAAGTGTGACGAAACGGCTCTGTATTATCAATCATGCAAACAGATATTCAGAATTACAGAGGTTGGTCAATTGAAATATATTTCTGTTTCAAAATTCTAGCCATATACAGCTGTTTCTGGTGGAAGAACTCATGAAATTCCAACCGAAAAATAGGAATGTTACTCACTAATAATATAAATTTCTGGGAGCTTTACGCGTTTGTATTTGTATTTATATCTGTATCTCGGTGTCGAGGCAAAGTAAGAATACATTCCCCGACCCCGTGCAAGGTATCGTAAGAAACGACTAAACCCGGCGCTGGCCGAACGCGGTATGGCACGGTCTGCCCAGGCATAGCTAAATGCTCTGGCCGCCTATTGACAGCAGTGTAGGCGGTGCGAGTTCAGTGCGAGCGCATGTTCAGCGTGGGAACTATGGGCATAATCCCTCAGGGGAGGCCTATGTCCAGCAGGGAACTGCAATAGGCTGATGATGGAGCGTTTGTTTTTAAAAGTTTTCCTCTAGTCCTAAACTCAAATAGAACGCTAAGACTATGGGAAATGTGCGAATATGGTAACAAAATCTTTTCAGTAATGTCAATTGCTAGCCGCATTTGGTGTTGCCTAAATTGACATGTTATTTGTCATTTGCAGCTGCGACAGAGCCACGAACGCTTTTTAGGAAATCATTCTTCTGATAAGCAAAATTTATTGTACCATTGAATCAGATTTCAAATGTTTCACAGCCGTGACGGTGCTACTTAGAAGCTATTTATATTGGAACAATCTTGATAACAATAAGTTTAGTGTCTTTCGAAGGTTAGCTAAAAAAGGTTCGGCTTTTCGTAATGTGAGTTATAAATGTTCTTTAGGGTTATTTGGAGGGTAAGCGCTATTCTTCAAACTTTTTCTATTATACGTAAAGTTATTCTATGAAAATATTTTGGGTAAAATGCTTTTTTTTTCAAGAGTCAGTTTTAGTTCTTTATTACCCAACAGATGCTTAAAGCTTGATGCTATTGAAAGAAATATGTACTTTACGATTTATAACTGTTGTTTATTGTTACTTTGGCTTAAGTCGCTAACGTTTGCTATGTTACATATAAAAACGATGCGAAAAAAAATTTCTCTTTTATGTCTTTCTCTACGTTGGATTCGAATCTTCCTGCTCAGGGTATATGCTTGAAATTCTCTCTAACATACTGCTCTGACAGTGTTTTGGGTACAGCACATTGTGAACCTTGGAACATACGCAGCCAAGCAATTTTAAAGGCGATGAATGTTGTGTATTAATTGTCAAGTGTATTTGAAGTTTTGAAACGACGACGTTAAATATTTTCGGTTATGTATAGGCAACCAATTATAATTGTATAACAATAATATTTTTAATCGTATCTTAATATTTTAAAATTTCGTTCTTTTTCCAAAATTTTTTTTCTTTTCTATTTCTTGTAGGGCTTCCTAAATATAACTTTATCCCTGCAGTTCCTGTTTGTATATTCACGTTCTCTTGCCGTGGTATTATCAACTACGACTTCATTTTCCACATCAGTAAACCTTTATTATCCTTTTTTACGGCTTCGTGTTATATACCTTCTTATTTTTATTCTATTTAACATTTTATACAAACTTCTGGTCGTTCCCGTAATTACCTCTTGAAATCCGTATCTCGTGTGGAAAAAACGGGACTTTTTTATATCTCCATTAATATTAACTCCGTTAACAGCAAATACGACTACGTAGATACGTCATGTCGTGTTCAAACACGCGCCCTGAAGCGCCGCTCTTCCTTTATGTCACGTGCTCACTAATTCATCCCCTTTGTGAACTAGGGCTGACAATTTAAAGGCAACATTTTTCTTTTATTTGTGAACTGTAAACACAGGCGATCAAAGGGCTCTTTTATCTTTTTTTTATATTAATTAATTATTATATTTTATATTAATGATAAGCTGTTTGTAATTTCTTAAAAATATGTTGTTGGGTCTTTAAATTTATTATTCTAAACTTGTCTCAACTTGTCTAGAACTTAACATTATGTTATCTTATTTAACTGATACCGCAGAGTCTCTCAATCTGGACTTCTGTATGAAAGCTGAGCGGCAAGATAAATCGATAAAGTGTTAGTAAACTTCATAATTGTTGGTCAGGCCTGAAAACTTCTAACCTTGTACATATGTCACATCACGCCTGTAATACCCGAAGAGGTAGGCAGAGGAATGCACTGCACTCCCACGTTTCACCAGTTACGTTTAC